>CAJNOP010001309.1:13582-36851 GCA_905250075.1 Rotaria sp. Silwood1
CATGAATTGGCCGGAATTTCGCCGGATCCTATCGTTTCCTGCCGGGCATCTTTGACCTGGGTCCCCATAATTTGATATTCTTCAGATAATTCTTCTGAAAAAAATGTCTGAAGTACATGAATACCACCATTCAATAAGAGCTGTTGATTACGGCATATAAAATCAGTTCCTCGTCCAAATGTTCGAGTTAATAGTGTAACTTTACCAACTGTTGCTGCTCGTTTAATGCATAGCTCTCTTTCTTTTACAGAAACTTTTTCTGTTATAATTTGTACATCGTGTTTTATAGAAGACAATTCAGAGGAATTATAAAATGTTATTAGTTTTTCTTCAGATTCGAAAAACACAAGAATCGCACGACTTGCATGACATACCGCATTAATTTCTTCACGAATTTCCATAAAATATTCACTATCCTTTACTGCACGCACATCAGTTCTCGGATTATAAGTACGATTACTACTTCCAAATACGGATGGCATATACGTCATTTTGTGAACTTTGTACACTTTTTCTAATATATCTTTTTCTGCTTTCGCAAGTGTTATCAAAGTACCGGTAACACCAGCAATATACTCAAAGTCATAAGGCATTTCAGCGTAAGAAAATGTTCCACAATTTAAAATAATGCCTACATTATCATTTAGACTACTCTGACTAATATTATCTCTTTCTTCTTCACGATAATATGCCCAAATTGTGTCATAACCACGAACGACATTATCTACTATAGATTCACCTTCGACATAAACAATCTTGTCACTCTGTACGATATATGTTGATGATTGAAACGATTTTAAAGCAGCTAGCATATCTTTTATGGCTTCATCGAAAAGAAAAATCCAATTACTATATTTAGTTGCACAAGTTCTATACGCTGGCAGAGCTTTTACACTATTTAATGTTTTTAAACTCTTATCTTGCCAAATGGAATCTAATAATTTCTTTATGGAAGGATCTTTCAAATATACAGATGGTATATACATTCCACCATAATATTTATCGCTTAGAAAAACATCTACTTCATCAATCAACAATACTTTTGGACGTATACGTACTGATGTATCAGTTGCAGGAAGCGTACTTTGATTAGTTGCAATCATATCACGTACTTTTTCTCGGACATTACATTGTTCATTCAATAATTGTTCACATAATTTATTAAAAGTACCATATTCAATACGTTCTTCTATTCCAAGTGCTCGGAAAACTGAAGCAAAATCATTCTTATCTCGCGCACTTAAGACTTCACTATAACATGAACAGTTTACATCTACTCCGGTAAGAGCAAAAACACAAGCAGTTATTGCCATCACAACTGATTTACCTTCACCTGTACCTACTTGCACTAAATTATTAATTAAATCATCTGAAATTTTTCTTGTGAAAGGTACCTTATGTCCTATGATTTTCTTGTAATTCTCGTAACCAATACCAAGCAGACGAAAAATAGCAATAACCTGACCAACATGTGGCATCAATAAATAAGACTGTGCTGCTTCGATACCACGCATCGTATTATAATGTTTGGTATTTTGTAAAGTCCAAACAGCGAAAATATGCGCTAAAAGATCAGGAATTTCGTCTCTAAAGGAACGACGCCAAGTAACAGAGTTAGATGTATGAGTTATTGTTCCAACAAGATGTTTGATTTGTACAACTAATACCTCGACATCTGGTTCTTTATTAATGCTCTGATTGAAAAAATTTAGGTTATTAGACACTAATTTATCATATTTTTCTTTAAAAGTTTCGTAACGTGATCTCAAAACTTTCTTCGAAATATCGTCTCCAGTTAATTCATTTAGTACATATTCCAGATTATCCTGTTTTTGCATTTTTTCTCGTCGTATTCGACAATCTTCTCCACTAAAACACGAATGTTCATTAATTATTCGACCACCTACGTCTGATTTTTCTAATTCTAAAGTTAAACTTGTCATACCTAGATTACCTTTTTCTTCTTTATAAATTTTAAGAGTTTCATCAATTTCTGTGTTAATATTTGTATCAAACATTGATAAATTTTCAGCAAAAAATTTCATCTTAATTAACATTTTACAAACTTTTACAGCATCTGAAGAAGACTCGATAATTTCTTTACGTAAATTTATTACTTTTTCAAGAATTTTTTCTTCTGATTGATCTAAAACCAATCGAATACTTTTTATTTCTGGAATACGTACATACTTTTCAAATGATAAAAGATGATTATAATACGTACGAAAATCATCAGCATCTTTAGAAGAAAGTTCTTTTCTTGATGCTTTAGCAAGTAATTGTTCACTAATTCTTTCGACTTTCTTTTCAAGATCTGCTAATTTATCTACATATAATGTTGATGATAAAATATCTTTAAATTTCAGATTAATCTCTCTTAATATTTTGATTATTCTCGTTAATTTACTAAAAAATTCTTCGCGTTTAATTTCAAATTTCGTTGTTTCATCACTAACGAGTTCAACATTTAATTGATTCTTTAGTTGAATCACCATGTTTTCAAGTTCACAAATCATATCTGTGTGCGAAATAATTCTTTTAATTTCTTCGAATAATTTTTTTACTAATTTATGTTTCAATTGACATTGCCTAATGTTTTGTAAAAGTTTATCCCATTTCTTCGATATTAACATAACTTTATATAATTCAATGATGTTCATTTCTTCTAGAGCAGATTGAAATTTTCTTGAATTTTTGTATAAATATTGAGACATTTTCTGAAATGCATCTTCTGCATTTTTTAATTCATTTTCTGAAAAGAATTCTTCGTCTCTTTTATTGAATGTATCAGAAAATTTTAGATAAACAAGAATATCACTAAATGCTTTTTCTATTAATCGTGTTTGTTCAGTCGAAGATATATTAGCAAGAGTTTCACAACAATATGAAAATCCTTTTATTATTAGAATATGAACGCTATTGTATATTTCTGTTACTTCTGGAATATAGGTACCGAGAGATCTTTCATATTTGAATATTATCTTGACAATAGAAACAGCGGATTGTATATCTTGTTTATCTAAACAAGTCTGCACGTTCGTTCGATAAATGTGCAGTTTCTTTAAACTTTGTTCACGTAATTTATTAAAAAGATCATTCAAGTTTTGTTTTTTATACTGCTCAGCTAGTGACCCTACTTCTGTGATAGAATGTTCATCGTCATCCATATTTGCCAGCAATGTTTCGAGATGTTGTTTATGTGCTTTCTCCTCTTCGGTAATTAACTTGCTCAATTCACCGATTTGTAAATTGAAATAGATTTGCAAATCTTCCGGTAAAAAACATAATGCATACTTTAATAAACGTATTTTTACATAACGTTCATGTAATGGTGCATTACGTACTTCATTTATAGCTAAACTAAAACTTTGTTTAACTTTTCCTAATATTGAATGATAAGCTTGAATAAATCTAGCACTACCATGTGATGCAACCATTTTTAATTTAGCTAATAGATCTTTAGGTGGATTAACAGAATAATTGTTGACATCTGTAAAGTCAGTTTTTTTCAAAATTTCACTAACTATAAGATTTATTCTTTCTCTTAGTTCTTCACATTTTTCATTAACACTTTGTGATATATAATAACCTGCTAATTCACGTTGTACTCGACTAAGATTTTCCATTCCTTGTTCAGCTTCAGAAAAACTGTCAGCATCAATAAATGTTTCAATAGATCTAAGTCCTCTTAAAATAATTCTAGATAAAATTTCATTTATTTCTTTATCAAAATTTTGAAGAACATCTCGAGTTCCACCATCAAGTAGATTCATTATACGGTGTTTATTTGAAGCAATTCGAATTTTATCAATATTTTCTTTTATTTCTTTTATTTGGGATCGATTATCTTCCTCTCGTTCAATTTTCCCATCAAGCCAATTTGCAATACTTTTAGTATTATTTATCAACTTATTTAAAGAACTTTGTAGATCATGCTCAATTTGAGCTTTATCTCTTGGATTTAAAAGATTATCATCAATATCAGATAATTCTATATCTGCATTGGCATAATCTCCTTTTGACATGTACTCTAAAATAGTCCTATACGCTATTCTACATTCATTATATCTCTTTCCTTGATATTGTCTATATAAAGTTCCAAATCCATTACCAGCAAACACAGATATACAGAAACGATCAACACAGCTTAATGCATGCACAATTGTTAGATAATCATTTAATTCTCTATATAGAGGCGGCGGCAGAATATTTGGTTCGAGAGGGCTCAGCTCCCCCAAATTTTCAATTATGGACGATTGTTGGTTCTCTACCGCAGTTTTAAAAATTTTTTGTGGAGGCTCATACAGTGTTAGGGAGCGCTGAGCTCCCTCCAGCCTACCTATGGTGTTGCCACTATCTCTATGTCTTTTATCATCTTCATATGCTTTCATTTTATCACCCAGAATACGATGATATTCAAGAAATTCTCGATGCCAATGATTTACTTTCGCAAGTCCATCAATACATTCAAAAACATGCGGAAATCTACTAAGAGATGATAACTCTTGTAAACGCATTTCTAAATCTTGAGAATATTGAAAACGACCTCCTTCAGCGTCAATACTAATTATATAGTTGGATTTTTTACTTATTTCTTGATTAAGAAAATTACCGTATTCACTTAAATAGTTTTTCAAAATTTCATGAGTATCAGCTGCACTTTCTTTTACACAATGATGGCCTACTTTTTCGCATTGACTTAAATACACCAACGCATTATTTGCTGTAGACGCGTCTATTCTGTCGCTAAAATGGAATGATTGTTTATTTTTTCCACGTTCACCAATAATTCTCGTCTTCTCTTGTATATTTTCGTCAAGTAATTCATAACTATTGAATCCTTTTTCTCGAAGGAAACTTATTTCTTCAGAAGATACTAAATTACGTGTAGCTAATAATGAGTCGTGCTCTTCTTTTATTGATTCAAGACGACTTAAAGAAATACTTAATTCTTCATTTTGCTTCGTACTCCATTGTAATTTGTTACGATAACTTTTTTCGGTCTCTGCAATCTTTTCGCGCACAACATCGATACTTGAATATCCTATCGTCTTTAAATAACTCTCTGCCTGTGTACTTTTACCGTGCAATGCTCTTCCTAGCATGTCCGACAGTTCTCCAGTTACACCTCGATCTGTCTCTGAAGGATATAAATTCATATATTCTCGAACAATTGAATTTAAATTTTCTAACGTATACTTCATGTCATGTTGTTCAGTTTCTGCTATTTGAAATGCACCTTTTTGCCTAGTTTTTAACTCTTCAATCTCACCATTCAGCATAATAATATCAGAATAATTGTGTTTCCGTAAAAATATACGAGCTGGATGTAAATCATTACATCCTTTTTTAATTTCTTCGAGATTTTTCAACTCTTGTTTTATTAGATAAACATCTTTATCTTGTAAATTAAAAGTCGTTTGTATACAATCAAAGACTGTCTGTGTACATTGTAAAAATCGTTGGAGTACACTTTGTCTGTGCTTTTCAAGTTCTGGAACAATACGCTCTAAATCCCGCATAGATTCAATTTTTTTAACAATTTCTTGCACAATAGAAACATTATCTGGACATTTCAAACTATAATCTATATTCATCAAGCGATCTTCCAATTGACAAGCATGTTGCACTAACTTTTCTTTAATGCGACGCATTAAAGTATCATACGTTCCTGGACTAAGATGATTGATCCATTCTGCGTTTTTCAAACGTAACAATGATTGTGCGAGATGTCTATAACTAATAGTTCCAGTCTGATGATCTATAGTAAGTAGTAATTGCTCTGCTTCTATTTGCAATTTCTGCATATAATTACGCAATGTTTCAACGGTACGATAATATGTCCCAGCAGTCTTTGATTCTAGTTCTGGAATTTTACGAATAGCATCCATATCATCGACTAATTTCTCTATATCTTCTAAAGTATGATCTGTAGCTCTTTTAAAAAGTTCTTCAGTTCTGACGTTTATCTCATCGAAATATTTCATAATTTTCAGAATAAAATTGTTATAAATTTGATTCAGATCTGTAAAAATTTCTTCAGAGTCACAATTTTGACTGCACTGATTTGCGACAGTATCTTTTCTTTTCAACGTATCAATATATGTGACAATACGATCTTGAAGCGAAGAACATTCTTTAGCTGATCTCAGTATTTCCATATAACTTTTAAGAATTTCAGTATCATCATTGGTTAATCGAGTCTTTTGTAAAAGTGGATCTGATCTTTCTGAGAAACTATTTAGGTATTGTAAGAGCGATTTGACGATGTTGTAATATGTCTCTTCAACTTTCTGATCTAAATGATCTTTCAGAACATGCGAAGATTTATATATACTAAGAATAATTTCAGCGAGTTGTTTGAAGTTATTTGTTAGAATGAGTTCGCGAGCAGATTGTTCTAACAAATAAAAACGCTTTTCGAACTCTTTACGACTAGTACGGTAGTTTATTTCAAGTTCTTTAAACGAGTTTCTAAGCATGCGAAGATTATTCAAATATACTCCAACTAAAGGATTATACAGATCTGCTCCATTCAGAGCGCAACTTCTCTCACACAAATTGGAAATGATGTTTTGCATCAATGTTTCAGGTGATAATAGAGATGATCCTAAATGTTCTTTTAAGATTTGGCACTGTTGAAGATATTCAACAGCAGCTTTATACTCACGAATATCATCTTCTCCTAATCGATCTGGACTAGCTAAAACACGATTAAATTTTCTCTTTATTTTCTTACAATATTCATTAATGTTCTCACTTATCCGACGTATTGAACTTTCATAAGCTTCTCGAACAAAACTTTGCTTTGTTAAATCGTGTAAGGTTTTCAAATCATTTAGGTAATAAATCACAAGTTCGTTGTTTTTGTGTTTCACTGCACAAATTATACTAGACTTATCTTTTTTAACATGATTATCAATACTAGTTCGTGTTTCTCTTCTCATAGAAAATTGAAAAACTTCTTCTGGATACTGAATACCCTTTGTACATTTTAATTTTTTAATTAGTATTTTCCGATCACCATGAATAGGATCGATTTTATAAGTATTTCCTTCAGTTTTTTCGATCATATCTGACAATACGGTCACAAACGCAGTATCAGATCGCAAATACCGATCTTTATCTACTTTCTGTTTTTTAATATCCGTTAATATAGCATTAATGTTTTTTTTCGCAGGATATTTTGTAAATACGTAAATAATAGCGTCAAGTCTGTCGTCTATTTTACACATCATATTTATTAATATATGCGCCAATCTCTGAATTCCTTCACCTCTATCACCTAAACTTTGATAGCTTGACAAAGCAAGTATCTTGACACTTTTAGTTCCTTTCAATGCTTCGATAACTCCTAGACTATTAACAATATCTACCTCTACACCTGCTGTATCACTAAAACCAGGTGCGTCACATAAAGTAATAACGTCAGTTTCATGACTACCAAGAATATCTTTCAATTGTATCGTAACTGGTGTAATATAGCGCGTTTCTGATTTGTGAAATGGACTACTAGTCACATTATTCAATTCTGGATTCTTGACAGGTCTAATTGGTGTAATATGATCTAAAAATTTCCCGGGTTCAATTTCCACTTGCACCTCCTTCATCTCAGAACCTGCAAGAAAGTGAATCATAGTAGATTTTCCACTGCCAGTTTCACCTACTAACAAAATAATATCTTTATCACGGATTAATTCAGCAGCCTTTTTCGCTTTAGAGACGAGTCTTTGTATATCTTGTACATTCAGTGGTCTGATTTTTTTTTTAAGTTCGTACAGAATATCCACTGAACTTGACCTATTACCACTATTTACGGCTATGTTTAAATTTTGAAGACTAGTTTGAACCTCTTTTGAATTTAAATCTTGCTTTGTAATCTGATCATTCAATTTACTTAACATTTCAATTACTGAGTTTTGTTCTTGTGAGTACGGACAATTTTCTAATAATTTCTGTTCAAAATGTTCTAAAAGTTCCAATATGGTTTTTTCAGCACAAGGTGGCATAGCAACGGAATCCTCACGCAGTTCGTTCAGATGTGACAGTCGTTTGTTTTTCTCAAGTGCAATAATGTTACTTGAACTTGCAAGACCTTGTTTGTCAGTTCTATTCACATTTGACTTGTTATCCTTATTGGGAATACTCGAGATAGATTCAGAATAAATTAATTCCGAAATTTTTTGTAACTCCTGAAGTTCCCGTAAGTATTTCTCTTCTTTCTCAATATCATCTATTCTTCCCTCATCATCATATTTTTTGATTCGTACTTCTATTTCCTGTATTTTTTGTGGTATTAAACTTACGTCTGAAATTTTTAGTATTTCGAGTCCGTTCTTTAATTGTTGTTCTAGATCAGCAAGTCTATAGCCATTACCTTTCTTTGAAATCGTATTTTTGCTCTGCTGCCAATGCAGTAATTTTGATTCAATTGAATATGTACTTGTTTCATTTCCGTCTGGAATATTCACGTATGGTTGACGCATCTGTGGACGTTGATCGTTTTCGACTGCAGCTAATAAGTTTCTAATGGTTAATCTTGCACTATGTGTTCGATCATTGTGCTTTAACAGATCCTTTGTCTGCAGAACAGTAGATGGGTAAACTTTAGCTAATTGATTCTGTAACCTATCCGGAACGAAACTAGACCCATTGACTGGATCAATATATTCAGCTCGTATAATTTGTTTGGTCGCTTGAAATTCAATTAAAATACCAGTCCAGTGGGAGTTTTCAAAACGATATGGAATTAGAATAATGCGATTTCCAGTATTATATTTGCTTTCGTTTAGTAGCTCTTGTTCCAATTGACATTCGACATTATCATCAATATCAGGTAAGACATAAATTGGTTTTGAAAAGCGTTCAGGTGATTTTTCCAATTCAACCCTTAAAAGTTTCTGAATATTATTATAATTATATTGAATGTGTTCCGTATCTTTTGAATATTCCATTAATTAAGATATTCACCTTTTTGTATGAAATATTTCAAATTACGATTTACGTCAATTTCTAAATAACAAATATACAAATAAAGAATATGTCAGAAACTTATTTAAGGAAGAATATTTCTTCAAAATATTTTTGAAAACTATATTAATTATGCCTTTTCGTAGTTTTGGCAAAAGAAACGCATTGAAAATCTAGATTAAACTACTTAAGTGGCAGCTTCAATGAGGATTTCGACATAATTTATCAATACTTTGAACTATCTTATATACTTTTTCAACTATATAAGAAGTTAATTTGCTTATTTTATTTGTTCACTTGGCTATTAACGAATTCATTTTCTTTTTAGTAAATTATAAAAATACAAAATAAATTTTACTTTACCGGCTATGTGTGTCACGAGGGTGTGGGTGTGGGTATGGGTGCGAGTGTGGGTGTGGGTGGGTGTGAGTGCGAGTGTGGGTGTGGGTGTGGGTGTGGGTGTGGGTATGGGTGTGGGTGTGGGTGTGGGTATGGGTATGGGTGTGGGTGTGGGTGGCTGAGGGTGTGGGTGTGGGTGACTGAGGGTGTGGGTGTGAGTGTGGGTGTGGGCGTGGGTGGCTGAGGGTGTCGGTGTGGGTGTGGGTGTGGGTGTTATTTCTCTTTTACCACACCCATACCCGCACTCCACCAACCCACAACCACAGCCACACCCACACAGACCCACACCCTAGATGGGAATATTGAGTTTTTATTACTGTCTTTTCTGTCTTGGAAAAATAATATTCTGTATGTCAATATTTAGAAACGTTCATTTTTCTATCTTAGCTAACCAGCAAAAGATGAATTTTCTCCATTGGGAATGAACGCTGTCTTTAATTTCACGGTTTCGAATGGGACAGTAGACAATGACTATCTTTATTCTAAAGAAGGAAAAATATCAATTCACTAGAGAAAGTGTTATTTATAAAAAAAAAAGACTGATTTAGGTGATCAGATGGATAAGTAGAAAAGGTGTGAATGTGGGGTGTCGCTATGGATGTGATAAGAGAAGATGATCGTTATGTACACCCACACATCCCTTTTACATAAAGGTAGAATAATCTACTCCTATGCGTAGAATAATAAACCTTTGCATGTAGACGTAGAATGCCAAACCCTTTTTATTTTGATATACCCTTGCTTTCATAAACCCTTCGCTTCCTAAACCTTTAAAGGGTTTAGGAAATGTTGCAGATAGGGCAAGCATTTAATATTCTACTCTTTTTTTACACTGTAGAATAATAAGCCCTTGACCGTAAAATAATAAACCCTTTCTACGGAAAGGTAGAACAATAAACCCTTGACAGTAGAATAATAAACTCCTTTTATGAAAGAGTAGAGCAATAAACCCTTGACTGTAGAATAATAAACCCTTTTGAAAAAAGAGTAGAACAATAAACCCATAACCGTAGAATAAAAAACCCTTTTCACGAAAGGGTAGAACAATATACCCTTTTTCGCTTGTCATAAACCCTTTTTCTCAGAAACCCTTTCGCACAAAAACCCTTTAAGGGTTTAATACACCAGTATAAACCATTTAAGGATTTAGGAAGACTTTCCTAAAGTACTAGGGTTTATTATTCTACGAATTTTTTTTACAGTGCACTGGATCTCATTATTAACCCACCAATACCGACTCCTACTTCCATTGTTCCAGAACACAAATATATTCAACAATACCGTGCTCAATTAGCACATGCACTTCGGGTTACCCACCATCTTGTTCGTGAACACTCCGGAATTCAGAAACTCAGTCAAAAACTGAAATACGATAGACATACCACCAACCGCCAATTCTTCGTTGGCGATCTTGTCTGGATTCAAATTCCAACACCTCAAATTGATAACACAAACATTACCAACAAACTACGACCTAAGTATCAGGGACCATGCCGTCTCATAGAACAGCTGTCACCATCCACTTTCATAGCCATGCGTCTCAGCGACAACGTTAACCTGGGATCAACCAACATCGACCGGATCAAACCATATTACGAACCAAACACAGAAACACCTCCCGTTACAGATACTTCTCCCTTGTTCCGGTTCGGCGTTATCCTTTACGGACACGTCGACCACCCAAAATTTACTGAAAATCTTTCCCCCGTTTATAATTTTACTTTGTTTTCTCACCACGTCGCGCTCATTTCTCTTTTCATTCTTCTATTCTAGTATATCGTTTGTTCTTTCTAGTATTCTCTGATATATTTGAAGTATACAAATCAAACAATGATTCCCGTTATATACAAAGCACTTCTTCTTCTAGCATCTTTACTGCCAGCATCATGGTCACTTATCGCGCTTTCACAGTCAAACATCGTCCATTCAACTTCTGGTCTCGTCCTTCAATACATTTCTCAATATTCCCCGGCCGACAGTGTCGTATCTCTTACTGTCTCAATTCCCATGACACGAGCTATGTGTTACCTACTATCATTACATGCTTTGCGTAAAATACCTAACTGCCATCACCCCAACACCAACATATCACAAAACACCGCAACACGGCAAAAACGGCTTATAGCCGATATTGTTGCCATCGGAATCGGCTCCGCAGCGCTTACAATGTCAACAGCAAATTCTATTCAACTTTTCAAACTAAAACAAGAAACCGACAATGTTATCAAATCTTTGACATCCCTCAATTCCATTGCTGCTACACATAAAACACAGCTCTTCCACTTACAAGAGGGCCAACTCAAACTTGCTTTAGCCCTCAACAACACCCAAATGGTGCTCAATCGAACCATTAACCTTGTCAACATTCATGACATCAACATTGAAAATCTAGCATTTTTTGCCAAATACCTAAACAACCGACTTACAACCTTTATCCATTCAGTTGAAACTCACTTTCTACATACCTCTCTCTCAGACATTTTTTCCAATCATCTTAACCTTCATTTCATCCACCATCGTGATTTAGCTGATGTTGTCGATTTCATTATATCAACTACAAACATCGATTTCAACAATGACACTACGGGGCCGCCCTTACTCGACCTGATCACCAACCTCTTGGTACAACAAACAGTACATTTCCTTCCCTTGACAAAACCCATTAACGCCACTGATGCACTTATTGGTACTTTGTCAATCTCTTCTTTTTTTGCGGCAATTAAGGGACATCAAACACCTTTTCCTATCTGCCAGTTACTTCCAATTCCATTTTCCCACCCTGGCTTTCGAGTTCGACTCGTCGATATGGCATTTCTCATCGGCATCAACCCTTCCAACGAGCACATCATCACCTGGACACAATCAGAATCCTTGACTTGCGACTTCCGCGCAATTTCAGTTTGTCGCGACACTCCACCAATTATTACCCGTTGGAACGACACTTGTTTATACCAAATCTTAACAGATGCTGTTCTTTCTGAATGTCGCACCGAATCTTACCCTGATCCTCTCTTTATTCATCACGTTGGCCTACAATGGGTCATATCCATGAACACATCTCAACAATGCCATTTAACTACGTTCTCATCAACTAATTCTCATTACGTCGTTCATACTGAAGTGCGTACCTTACCCGCGGTAATTTTCATCACCATTCCTTGAAAAACTACCCTTGACTGCGAACGTTTTTCCATCCCGGAGCCTCGAGAGTCAGTTGGTCAACAGGGTTGCCAAATCCAAATTTTAGAAATCAGGAGTTTTTTTTAAAAAATCAGAAGTTGATCAGTAGATTTTTTCTAGAAAATCAGGAGGTTTTTCCGAAGAATCAGGAGAGAATCAGAAGACTTTTCCAAAAAATTCGGAGAAAAATCAGAAGATTTTTTGGAAATCAGGTTAAACAGAAAAGTACCAGACAGTTTTCTCTTGTAGAGGCAATATTGCCATTGTTAATTTACAAAGTCTTGTGACTTTTCTCTATCAAATGAGTAGAAAAATAATTATCTCACAAGTGAAATAAAGAAAAGAGATGGGTAGTCATATGCCTCGATATCTCAAATTGAAAATCTTGAAACAAAAAATCTTGAATAAATCTATGTCTGTATACCTGTCTACTGTGTTCATAATACAATCTCGGGTCTGTCGTTTCGATCACCGGAACAGTCAACAACGGATCGAAAAGACGCTGAAAAACTACGGAACTGAGCGGTTTCATAACGCTTCGGCGTATTTCTTAGGGCGGATATGTTGTATCCGGCAATATCTGATTCTTCAAAATTGCTGGATTGATTACAGATCCTGTGGTATGCTGATAGATTACCTTATGCGATTGATTTACTGTCAAAATGAAGTAACTCCTCTCTTCCCAATCACATTTTGGACGATCGTATGTCTCCAAATCGTACACGGTGAAATATAATCGTATAGAAAGAAATACAGAGTAAAACGAAAACTGTTGACGAGCTTTGTTTGTCCATAAACGATCGTATTTCTGCGCATACGATCACGAAGTTATACAATTGCAATACTGAACCATTGTGAAACGCCGTATCTCTCCGATTACGAGCGTGTCTGTTTGGCATAGGTTAATATTGACAACGGTTTGATGAGACTTGGAAGACATCGGATACGATGGAATGAGATAGTAACAAATAGAGGGAGGGGCGATAATCAAAAAGCAGGGATCGTACAACCTACTCAATACGTGTATGTCGTTTTCTACAGAACACAAGAAGATGACCAGTTTTCTCTGGGAAAAAGCAAGCGTTTTCGATAGCACGGGGTCAAACGATTTCTCACAAATCCACTGTATGGACGCCCTTGCAACCAATGTATTAGGTTAAGCTGGGAAACGAAAAAGTGAAACTGACTTGCGAAAAATGATCAACATCATTGAAGAATTCCTGAAAATTGAAAAGAACAAAAAACTTCTTTTTCTCAAATGCGCAGCCATCCGAAAAAAGGAACAAAAAGCAAAAACGACATTTAATGAATTCTGATCGTTTCGATTTCTGTGCCCACTTAGTCAGACAGAATTATATTATAGTCAGATACCACGCAAATAGAATACACTATTTTTCTAATGTTTTCCAGTTTTCTAATGCATACATAAGCTGTTGCACAATAATCTCTGTGAACAATTGGAAGTTTGGTTTCTTTTTTACTCTTTCAAGTCATATTCAACCTATATTGATGACTTGCGAGTTTTGTCGGATGTATAGTACTATTGTGTCAATGGCTTTTAGTTTTCTTCGGACGAAAACTATATGCCTCTTTTTCTCCTCTTTTTTATTAAAAATCCTTTTTTTCAAGAATGCTGAGCCACTTTTTTTCCTCTTTTTTACAAAGTGTTGGCGGGATGCCAGTGTGTTTTACCTGCTATTTTAGAATGGTCATCGAGGAACGCTCGATATTTATTCTTTCGAGATGTTCCTTTCGACGATTCTGATATTCGAGATTTTTCCTTTCTAGATTTTTTGAAATTTTTTCGAGATTTTGAGACATTTCTGTAATTATGTGTGCATTATTCTACTGGTATTTTCACATTTGTTCATTTACTGATATAAAGAAAGTAGACACAAATATTCTATAAGGATATGACAAGAACCAAAAAGCAACACAAATCGAATATGCCATACAAAATGTTTACGATTCTGTCGGCATGACTTTTGGCAACATGCCTACATTTTTCTGCCGAGAAAACTTTGTGTTGACAATTCTTGGTTATTGAAGAAATAATTATGAAACTCTGTACAATCGGAATGACCGTTCATTCTAATTCTCAATTCTGCATCAAAAAAATGATTTATGGTTTGATTTCTATTATCATTTTATAAAAATTTCAGATGAATGAAAATTCACTCTCAACAAACATTGGAGATAGGTACCGCAAAAAGATAACGGGGCTAATTTTTGTGCATTAGGCACATTTTCACTACCAAGAAGATAAGCTAGGAGATTATCACCTCTACGTTTAACAGTGCTTTTTCTCTTCTACGCTTCTTTTATTGATTCAAAATGTCGCTAAAACCGATGCCATTAAAAAATTGAAAATCAGTAGAAATCAGGAGAAAATCCTCACAATCAGCTCCTAAATTCAGGAGAATTTTTATCAGGAGAAAAGTTTGAAAATCAGGAGACTCCTGACCAAATCAGGAGGTTTGGCAACCCTGTTGGTCAACCACTCACGATCTGAGATCCCACCATTCTCAACAATTCCTATTCGGAAAATTTCAATTTAGACGAGCACTTAGCAAATTCATCTCGCTGGCAAAAACTACCATATATCACTGACGAATTTCGAGCCATTTACCATTTTATTTCTAACACTTCTAGAGCAACACAGCTGCCTGCCTTACGAGATTTACACCGGCACCCACTTGGTGCCCTCTACGCTGCTTCTCTCATGCTTCTCGTCCTATTACTCATAGCCCTTGGGCTACTGTCACTTCTGTCGTCGTCAACAATTACCCTCCGTTTATTTTGTGGAATTCACGTCCCATGTAAAAATTTTTGCTAATTTAACGAAACTTTGTGACGTGACAATTCGTTAAAAATTTAACGATTTAACGATTAAAAATGTTACAGTTTTGATCATGAAAACGCGTTAAACGTGCGCAAAATTAACGCGTTTAAACGCGTTTTCAAATTCTAACGATCTTTTTTTCGTTAAATCAGTACATTTTTAATGATTCTTTACACGTGAATTTATCGAAAACGCGTTAAATACGAAAGCTGATTAATATGTTACCCCTCAGAACTTTTCATACATTATTATTTACTGCAAGTATGATGAACTTCCTTCAATAATCAGTAGCTTGCTTAGTTTCACTCGTCTGAAGAGAAAAGTCCATATAATCAATTCAATATTGGATGTACTTTTTAATAAGATGCTTCAGAAAGCATTGTTATCACTATAAATATTTCGTAATAGATAGCAAAACCAACGAGGAAGTACAATATTTTTTTTATTTTGTCAATATCTCGAAAGTGAAACTATTTATGGCTTTACTTGCTACAATTTTAAATTCTTGTAGGTACCAGAAATGTATTCCATAGTTGACAGAAATGATAAGACTATTACTATTTTAAAATCTGGGATATCGACAAAGTAAAAAAAAAATATTATACTCTTTGATTTGTTTCACTATCAATTACGAAATATTTTTAGTGATAATAATGTTATCTTAAGCATCTTATTAGAAAGTACATCCACTATTGAATTGATTAGCTGGATTTTTCTCCTTAGACGAGTAAAACTTAGCAAGATATTGATCATTGAAGAAATTTCATCATATTTGCGGTGAATCACAGTATATGAAAAATCCTGAGAAGTAATATATTCATTAGCTTGAACTATGGAAAGACAGATTACATGAACTAATAGAATTTAATTACCCTTTCGTCTTAACTTAGTGTATCAGCTTACGTATTTAACAGAGATGAACCAGTCATAGTTTTCATATTAGATCTAGATTCTATAAGCGAAAAATTCAACTCAGCTCGACTCAATAGCGTAAAAGAAGAATTTATATCAATACACACTTATATAGGTGGCATGTAGCTCCAGTGAGAAAGTTAAAATATCACAGGTGTGAAAACGAATGCAGCATTGAACGATATATAATGAGTTAGTTATAGTTAAAACGACAATCACGGGTGAAAAAGCGTGAAAAATCTAACGCGTTTACACAAGTTTTCGGAATATAACGAAAGTTCGTGAAATTTTGTTCGTGAAGTTTCGTTAATTTGTCTTTTAACGCATTTTTTTATGTTAATTTCAAGAATCGTTTCGTTAAATACCTTTTTATTTCTACATGGGGTATGTTTTCGAAGAAAATAGTGAGTGTAAGTTTTCAGCTCGAGGTTTGGCGGCTCCCTCCCTCCCCCCTCCGCCTCGCCCCATTACAGACACATAGCAACGGGAAAGAGAACATTACAGACATACCCCCCATTACAGACACCCCATCATCACAGACCATAGCAACGTAGGCTACCATTACAGACAACTCCCCATTACAGACCTTGGCAACTTCGTGAAAAAAAAATTCTGTTCGAAATTGAGAGATAAAAATATAGCATTTTCTAATAATCGATTATCTTTAGAAAAGAACTATTATTTTTTGGAGATTTTAAATATTGGGTATTTTGTCATTAATATAATGAAACCAAAGGAGATATGCGAGTTCCACATTTCAGCCCCAAAGGGGCTGCGCTAACAAGCTTTTTTCCACATATTTTGGCATCATTTTGTAGCGCTTGGAAAACTGTGCCTGCTCTGAATATATATCGCTTTTTTACCCCAATTATCGTCGGGTTGATAAGCACTACAACGGACTATCATGGGTTGAAATCTGTTCTCAAAATGACTACGAGGCTATGCGATAGAATGTACTTATGGTCTTCCTGAAAATCACTCATGTGCATCGAGAGTGGTTTAGCGTTGAAGGGAGACGCATAACTCACATGACCGAACTGTTTTCTGAAGCGATTTTCATTTCGGGCCGATTTGTGTACAAACTGTCTCCCATCCTTTTCAAAAACCCCGAACCAATCCCATCTCTAGTTCATATGTTATCAGTTATCATAGCGAAGTATATAACAATAACAGGACTTAGCGATTGCGCTTTAGAATGCACTCGTTGACTTTCTACATTTCCTCCTTCCTGTTTGTCTGTAAGCCGAGATATCTGTGAGGCACAGTGGGGAGCTTTCGCATAAGCAGGCGGACATGCGATTTTTTTGCTTAGGAATGGCTTTCTTTTGACTATAAATGTCAGTATATCGCTCCGAAAATCGTTTTTAAGAAAATAATAGGTTTTTTAAGAAAAAACATTTTTCGAAAAATATGGCTCGGGAGGACCTCAGCCTTTTTTTTCGAAAAATCTTTTTTTTTGAAAAATATGTTAAGCTACATATCATTCGATGTAGTTTGATGCGCTGATTCCGAATATCACCTTAGTTTTTCTTCAAATGTAATATAAATGTCTAAAACTGAATTTCCGGTCATACCAGCTAGTTTCGGCCAAATTTTTGCCAAAAATGACTTCGACAAAAATGGCTCTTTTTATACATGGTCTGATGCAGCTCGACGAGCTGCTTCCAAATATCATCTTAGTTTTTCTTCAAAACGTAATATGGAAGCCTAAAGTTGGATATTCGACTAAAAACCGTGGGTTTTTGAGAATCCTGTAAAACAGCCGAGGAAAAGTTTCACGAGTTCACTCTACTACCATAATTAGGATACATAGGCAGGAGTATCTGGTAAAAATTTCAGCTCGATCGGACGTTGCCCCTTTGTAGGGTTTTTATTATACGGAACGGTAGGCTTTTCGGGCCTGGATCTGCTTTGAAAATGGATCAAATTTTTTTTTAAACTATTATATATATATGGTCTGATGCAGCTCGACGAGCTGATCCTAAATATCACCTTAGTTTTTCTTTAAAACGTAATATGGAAGCATAAAATCGGATTTTCGACCAAAAAGCATGAGTTTTTGGGAATCCTGTAGAATAGCCTAGGAAAAGTTTCACGAGTTCACGCTACTACCATAATTAGGATACATAGGCAGGAGTATCTGGTAAAAATTTCAGCTCGATCGGACGTTACCCCTTTGTAGGGTTTTTAATATACGGAACGGTAGGTTTTCGGGTAGGTTTTCGGCATAGAGGCTCCTGGTTTTCTACTTTATTTTAAATTAGATTACAATAATTTTTTTTTATCATAAAGTCCATAGGTGAACAAGTTTTTGCGATATTGTTTGCTTGTGGAATATTGTGTTATATTGCCGAGCGGTTTGACTTTCTTTATTTATGCTGATTTCTGGGCCCAAGCCTTGGCTGGCTCTTTTCTTGGGCTCTATAAAACTTGAAGAACCGCTATTTTAGGAAATGATAGATCAGATATGCACGTGTCTACGCAAACAGTTAGATTCTGGGAAAGAAAATTTTCGCATATGTCCGCCTGGCTCCCCACTGTGTGTGGGTGTGGGTGTGGGTGTGGGTGTGTGGGTATGAGTCTAGTGTTATTCTTTACTCACGCCCACGCTCACCCACATCCCACACCCACACCCACACCCACACCCACGGCCACAGCCATATCCACACCCCACAGCCACAGCCACACTCACACAAACCCACGCCCACACCCTCTCGATACACAAACTTTCGAAGCATGAAAGCATCGTCTTTAGTTCGTATCTTATGAAATAATGAGTGACATTATCTTCATAGTTCGATCTCGATATCGAAAATCGTTGAAACACGATAAATAAAAGCTTTCAGCGCAATCTCTTTCGGGATTAAAAATGTGAAACACGATGGAGCTTTTTATATTGTGAATGAAGGAATTTAGTAACGTATGTCTGAATTTTTCAATCACTAGGTACTGTTAGAGAGAGTATGAGGAGTATAGACAACGGTCTTTAATGGTTCCTTAGTAATGTCTGTCACGGTCTGTGACGCGACCGACGTTCGTAAGCTGTCTGTCACGGTTTGTGATGTCTGTCACGTCTGTGACACGCCGTTGCTAAGGATGTCTGTCATGTCTGTGGGGAGAGGGTGCAAATTTCTACCCTATATACTTGAACATTCCTTTTAGATCGTGTTTCACAATATAGGATACACACGTATAAACCTAATCATCTAAACTATGAACAAAACTGTACAGGAAATAACCCTTAAATTAATAAGTCTGTATACGATGCATACAGGTGAATACACTCGACAGATTTTTGACTGAAAATAAATCATTGATTGGTCAGATAAACGAAAGTCTATCATGGATATCTATTTCATTTTTCTCTCAGTTCTCTGTAATTAATATTCTAGTTATACATCGGTTACACTAATAACGTTTAAAAGGCTCCAACATCTACGTACTTAGGAACCATGATCGCAAGTTACTTACCAAGATACAATAGTTCAAATAAAATCTTCCAAAAACCTTCAATAAAAATAATTTATAACTTGGCTGAATGTTGTATATGCAAAATGCTTCGGTTATTTGTCGAAAAACTCTTGTGTTACTTGTGCAACATAGAAAGGCTTTACATTTTTTTCTCTGTTTTTTTTCCTTTTTTAAAAATTTCTCTCAATCAAAGGCTTTCTTGAGAAGTAATGTTCATGGCAACATTAACGTACACAATATAGAGAGTAGACAAACAATAACAACAAACAAAGAAAAACACCTTTGGTAAAACGAAATATTGTTTAAAAGGAGGTTTGCGTATGGTGTATGTGAGTGTGGATGTAGGTGTGGATACAGACCTGGATGTGGATGTCGATGTGGGTGTAGAGTGTGAGTGCCGGCCGCGGTGTGGGTGTAATTAACCCTGAATAAAACAACAACACTCACACTCACATCCAAAACCCCTCATGAAAAGTGTACTCATCACAGATACATCTTCCAAAGATGACCTCCGGTGCAAGCCATTTCTATAGATCCCACGTTAATTCTTTTTGGGCTTGTAGCTCTAAGAGAGTACTTTCAATTTCTAAAGGTCAACTTCCAAGGCAATCCGTTTTTTGAAAGAATGCGAACCCAGAAAAAGCTAATTTTCATTGAAAATCGGTTTTTCAGAGAATTCTCATGAACGAATGAAACAATCTAGGTAGCTGAAGTTTTCATGAGACATATACCTTGCACTGCTCTATTTATGCTGAAAATTTCAGACGCCTATATCATTCCGATCAAAATTTATGAAACATAAAAGTTGCTAAAAAATCAGCATTTTCCCGTACATTGCCTGCTTCATAAAATCCCAGTAGCTCAATATTTCTCAATGAAAATTTTATGGTAAATAGAACTCACTGAGATATATGTCTGCAAAATATTTCAGCTCAATCTGTTAAGCTGTTCATGAGATACCGTTGCATCAGGGTCCCGTTTTTGGTAACAGTCGTTTTTAGGACTTAGTAAAATGCTCATAAAAAATAGAGGAATCAATATTTTTCGAAACGGCTTGCGTCAAAATTCTCAGAATACTTACTTCTATGACACATGTTAAATTGGGCAAGATATGACGACATCGACTGAGCAGGTCTCTGGTAAATTGGTCCGGGCTAAGATGGACTGATTCTTATAAACATCCGAGCTCATTAAATATTTATTTTATTTTCAAGTTCATGATTATCTCTAACGCAGAATGCATTCATATTATCAGCAGTTCGTCATGAAATAAAAGATTTTTTTTTTCTTTAGAGAAAAGCGCATCGACTCAATGGGGTATGTTTTATAGGGAGCATGTTGACGAAGATTTTCTGACACTGATTTTGAAAACTGATTCATAATAGCTTCATGAATTTTCTTGTATTCCCATCGATAACGTTATATTGATATGATATTTCAAAAAGAAAACATCTAATTAACGTTTTAATCAGACTATCTTGAGGGTGTGACTATGCCTGTGAAATAAGATCAGATCAGCGCCCACACCCAAAATGCCGTGTCATTACTCATATCGTTTACACCATATCATTAATTCTACTGTTATCATAGCTCCTGTGTTGCAATGATACTCCCCTATAATTTTTTTAATTTCAGCTCCGAGACGCAACTATTCTCGCATTTCTTTCATTTCAAATGAATAATTGTTTTCTTCTGCTTCATTTTGCTTCGCAAGTAAAAAAAACGTAGGCTTGCTTTTTTTCTTTGCTTTACCTTTTATTGACACAAAACCGTCATTTTTCTCAGGGTGCGTGTGGGTGTGGGTGGGGTGTGGGTGTGGGTGGGGTGTGGGTGTGGGTGTGGGTGGGTGTGGGTGTGGGTGTGTGGGTGGGTGTGTATGGGGTGTGGGGTGTGGGGTGTGGGTGTGGGTATGGGTGTGGGTATGGGTGTGGGTGTAAGTGTTGGTGTGGATGTGGGTATGGGTATAGATAAAGAGAAGAACGCTATTCACACACACACCCACCCACAGCCACAGCCACACCCACACCCACACCCTTTCGAGTAGAGATTCGAAAATAAGCTTTTCTTGTGTTCCTGAGGGAGACCACAGCAGTGAGTCCAGGTAATATCTTAAAAATGCAATATCTCAACAGCAACAACCTATGGGGACGAACCCTTTTAGGACTTTCATCTGCGCTATGAGCCCTACTTATGAGCAAACTATGAGCTCAAACGGAGAGTGTCACTTGTGGAGGTTCTCTCGTTCGTGAGATCTCAGAAAGATCGTGTATGACTGTAGTGCCATCGTATACTGTTGCATCTGGCCGTCGTAATGTTCAATCTGGGTAATGACTTCTCACTATGATGAAAAGATAGCAAAATGTTACATACAGGTATAGATGTAAAACGGGTTAGTGTCGATGATAAAAATTTGAGATAAAAGAAATGTAAGTGGTCATAATGTAGAAATGAAGATAAAGTAACTGTTTGGGTTTTTTGCTTTTCTCTTCTCTGACAGACACACGGCTTATTTGAAAATTCGTAAGGGTTGTGTATTTTGCAACACATATTTTCTAGCGAATATCGTGCAAATATAAATTATTCCCTTGAAACCGACGATTCAATAGAAAGCAAAGTTATATGTAGGGTCTGGGTGTGGACGTGAGTGTGGGTGTTGGTGTGGGGTGAGTATGGCTGTTAGAGGTACGCCTGGTTGAGCGTTAGTATAATGTAAGGTTTCGTTTGAGTGCATGTGTATGGATGTGGATGCGAATGTGCGTTTATAGATGTGGCTAGATACGCATGGGTGTGTGTTTATGAATGGATGGGACTCAATTCGTATGCTAGTTTATGACTCTGGGTAGGTGACTATTGGCGTTACTTTAATCTGGCTGGATCGATGTGAGTTTATAGTTGCTAAGCTTGTCAATGACAAACCTCTGGAGTTACCGATACGCAAGAGAACGTTTATGTTTATGCTGCGAAATGGTGGGAGAGCCCATATTATGCAGGGATGCACCAATTCCAATTCCAACCAATCCCAATTCCAATTCTTGGCTTGGAATTGGCGGAATCGGTTGGAATTAAAATTGGAATTGGTTGGAATTGGTCGGAATTGGAATTGGTTGGAATTGGTTGGAATTGGTCGGAATTGGTTGAAATTGGTCGATAATTGGTTAGGGTCGATCTAGAATCGGTCGAAGTTAGTCAAGAATGGATCAAGATTGATCAAGAACTAACTGGAATTGGTGTAGAATTGATTTATAATTGGTATGCAGTTAATTAAGAATTGGTCGAAATTCTTATGGAATTAGCATTGCTTAGAAAAATTTCTATCTAATGTGAATGTTCAGATGATACTTTATATAGTACCAAAAAAATATCTTCGAATATGATGAAAAAGTTTTTTTTCGAAAATTTCCCCAAGGGGGTAGGAGGATTTTGAAGATGCATTTGTTTCAAAAACTCTGGGGGGTGTGGGTGTGGGTGTGGGTGTGGATGGGTGGGTGGTGTGGG
>CAJNOP010001310.1:0-36843 GCA_905250075.1 Rotaria sp. Silwood1
ACAAAATCTAGCAATTATTATAGATGATAAACAAAACACGTGCATATCAAAACACTCTATACACACATGTAGGTAACAAGAAAACGAAAAGAAAAATAAAAGACAAAAGAAAGAGAAATCAAAAGCATTCCTGTTTGTTACAATTATAGACAATGAACAATAAACAAAGAGAAGCTATTATGATGATAGACAGCAAGCAAAATAAGAATCGTATTAACTCGAACAATGGCATGATTTGAATAGCAAGTATTGTGATAAAAAAAGAACAATAAGTGACTGACGCACATACAACTTTTGTCCAATATTAATCAGAGAGAGAGAGAGAGAGAGAGAGAGAGAGAGAGAGAGACAAAAAGACAAAATAAAGACTCATTATACAATAAGAGCAAACTTTTTGAAACTTCATTAATTATTCTATTTACTTACTGCTAAAATAACTACGAACTATAACAACATTATTATGCTTTATTTTATCGTTGATTATACAGCTATCTCTCTTATGATGAAAATGTATTACAATACATAAATAAATGAAATAAATAAAAAAAGAAAAGAATTAAATATGAAAGGATGTAAAATAAAATAAATATATGATATTTTAATGTTTTGTTTTCCTTGTAGTATTATCATTATCATATAGATATATAATAAATAATCTAACTATTTTATCACTCATATATAAGTTTATATTTAAAATAACTGAAGCAATAATAATAATTAAAAAGATTAATTAAAATAAGCAAAGATGGAGAAAGAAATATGTCGAATCATAAATATTACTAAAATAGAACATGAAAGGAAAAAAAAAGAGAAATCTATGAATTATAGAGATTATATGGCACAACAATTGGACTATGAATGAAATTATTCAAAAAACAAAAAATCTCTAGTTCGTTAGATAGAAACTGTTCATCAGCATCAATATCAACTTTATATGTTAATTCGTCCAATTCTTTTGTAAATTATTCATTCAATGAAATCATAAGATGTTTTAGTTCAGTAACACGAACATAACCAATTTCTATATTTATCAAATATATGACATGTTACATGTATATTATTTTCTATCTCTGTATTATTATTTGTTTGTTTTTTAAATTTTGTGCTACTTTGATAAATATATTAAAATCAAATTGTATAACTAATTTTGTTGTTGAGCTTCTTGTAAATAGTTTCTTATTGTGATAAAACATATGAACGAAGAATAATACTTAAAATTGATAAAAAAACTATTTTCATTGTTTTTGTCAAAATACAACAAACATTTTGATATCAAATTCTGACACCGCAATCATATATGTCCTATGATGTTTATTAAAAAGTGAAAATGCTTTATGATATTGACACATTTTATCTCAATCAGTGGATCTTGTTTGAGTTTTTTGTTTTAATCGAATCACAATAAACATGACATAATTCTAAATGTCGAATAAAGAAAAAAAATGAATTATTTATCCATTATTGATTTTGATGAACAAGTTAAATATTATAATTTCTATAATAAGAGGATTTTCTTCTTTTATTTTTGTCTTTTGTTTGTATGACTTTGCTAGATCTCGAGTTTAGCAATTGATGTTTGTATATGAGCTAATTGTTTTTCAAGGTCATCACGTTTAAATAATATCCTCATAAACTAATTGAATTTGTTTCTATATAATTTACAAAAATTTTACATATGATATATATGCAATTGTTTCAATCGATTCTTATAAGTAATCAAAAGAAATTATTTCTCGATCAAGTTTTTTATTTACTTCAATAAGTTTATTTTTATCATTAGTAATAAGTAATTTAACAGCAGATGGTCGACGAAAAAAAAGAATATTATAATATGTTATATGTAAAACTTTACAAACTATTATCTTCATTTGATATTTTTTTTTAATTGAATTTTAATTTTAGTTCGAATTTCAATAAGAAGCGCTCTAGTCGAATAATAAATAATGTTTTTTTTTCTCTGAAGCATTCAACAAAAAAAGCAAAAATCATACATAAGCCTGTGATAATTCGTTCGAACAGACGTTGCTAAATTAGCATATGATTAAGTTACTTTATCGTTAAAGAAAAAAAACCAAATTGCTGTATTTTAAATAAGAGAATTCAATTTTTTACATATTTCAATGATAATTATATTATGCTGTATTTGCTTTGTTAATTATAGTATTTTGTTCTTTACATTTGCCAACAACTTATTGTACGATCGAGAATCGAGCGTTTGACTAATTGAAGAAAGATAATTTGAAAAGGATTTTATATAAGAAAAAGACAAGTGAAAGAAGAAAAACGCATAAAATAGTCTTGCTGCAGTATTCGTTTTGATTGCTACATGAAAGTTTTTTGATCACACCAGTTGAAACTGAAAGAAAAAAAAGAAGAGATGAAATAAGAAAAAGAATTTTACGTTGTTTTTGAAATGTATCATAAGTTTGTTTAATTTGAATTTGATCATTTAGCTTTCGATTGAAGATTTCCAATTTTTTAATTGAATAAACATTATTTTAAAATAGAGTCAACAATTAAAGACTGAGCTTGTTTGAAGTTCATTTTTATATGAGTTGAGTCATTTAAACATACTGTTGACAAGTTCATTTTTACATAGTAATGTTGAGGAATTGTTGATGAATGAAACGAAGAATTTAGATGAAAAAAACCAAATATCATTTTAGAAATCTCATATTTGCAGTACAGGAAGTATATATCATTAATAGAGACTATTTATGATGTTAAATTTTTCTGATCAAATATAATCGTGAAAACAAACTAAAATCAAGAAGTTGATGTAACAATATCTTTCATTTGTGCTTTCTTTTCAAGCAAAATTGGTTGTAATATGACGAAATTGCGACTGTAATGTAGCACCATTATTTACATGAAACTCAGTTTGTCACAAACATAAGCTATATATAGGTGCACCGCAAAAAAATCCGCAGAATACTAAATGTTTAAAGGTTCATGAAAGTACAACATATAAGAAACCCTTTTCTACTGTTTATGAAAGGGTTGACAAGAATAATAGACTCTGAAAGAACTCTTTATACGTTGCACTTTCATAAACCTGCTCATTTAGTCTCCAAAACCCTATCTGACATGGTTAGTAAAAATAGTATATCTGCAACCAATATTTAGAATGAATCTATGAAAGTTTTCATGGACATCATCAACGGTCAATAGGGTTTATGATAAGGCTTATGAAAACGATTATTGACCTCATCATCTGTCTCGAGGGTTTTTGATAAGATATATCAATGGGACTATTGATCTGAATGATCGTTCTTGAGGTTTTTGGTAAGGTATACGGAGCAATTCAAGAGTAGCATTAACTGCTTCGATTGGTTGATGAAGGACTGAATAGAGAGTCTCTCCCCATCATCAATGATATACTTACTTTACTTATAAGCAAGACATACGAAAGTAATTAAGAATTTTCATCGTCATGTGAATCACACACTCGTTGTATAATGTGATTCATAGTCGGTAACTAGAGAGTGTTAGGCTTACGGAATGCTGACAGAAACACTTATCTGATGTTGGCTCTATGTTAGTAGCTTTACAATCAATCGGATTTCCATTTGGCAATCTAAACAATCGGATCTTAACTAGTGAATAAAGGAGCGAAAGCAGGAAAACTGAAGATTCTTCTATTGGTTAGTCTAAATCTAGCAAGGAAAAATCAAATAAAGAAGTCAAAGTAGATTGGAAAGAATTATATGGATCGATATCTAGAAACCCGCTCCTCGAAGACAAACAGAATGATAAAAAATAAGCAAATTAAAGGAATAATTCTAATCAGCTGCTGGAAATGAATTCTCGATGATCCTGGAAATTAATCTATCTTGACAAGGAAATCTTGAAGGACTTCTTAACGATCCCATCAGAACTTACGGCATAATCGTCTATTAGAGCTCAAAACTCTATGAAAATTTTTGACATATTCTATGATCAAATGTTCCAAAATGGTAACCGATAAATCTGGTGAAATCGTACAGTAAGATTCTTATATGACCTTTTCCATGGCTTTATAATACTCATCTAAGCTTTTATAATATCTTGAAAACCACTAAGCTCTTGAAATGTCAGTGGCATTGCAACAGCCGCTCGCTCGACTTAGCTCTACTCAACTCCTCTTCAGCTCGAAACTAACACGAAAACTTCACTCACTTCAATTGACATCTACCATTCATCATGTTCTTGAAGTCGGTTCCAATAGTAGAAGCATTTTAACATAACAAATCATGGATTTATTTTACAGACGTTGTGCAACAAAGCCTAAATGAAAAATGCATAAGCAACTAAAAGAATAGAACCGCCTACTGCGGACACTCCTAATAACATCGTAGAAAAATGTTCCATGAGGTGCAAAAAAAAGTCATTTTCAATTCAATGCGTTGCAGGTTTTAGATGGAAGAAAATAGTTCTCTGCATGAGTTACATAATACTAACCTGATCAAAACAAATAAAGAACTTACCTTTAACACAAAAAAAATAAATTCAGTAATCAGAGTAGCACGAAACCGACAGCCAATGCTGAACGCCACTACTTGAAGTCAGAACAAATAATGAGTAGAAAAAGAAGACCTGACGAATACCCATAAACTATTTCTGAGTATCTCTACGTCACAAACGATCTATGAGAACTAATAATCGTACGCACCTATCCGAGATCTTGCAAAGTGATTCCTAAACTTAATTCATAAATAAAAAAAAACAAACTCAAACTCCATTATCGCCTGTTGCGAGCGAGAAGATGGGCGGAGATCAACGATTCAGACAGTCAAAATAGTATAAATGTATTCTGCACATACTTCAGCAAAGTCTAAATTAGACTAAACCGTTACAAAAATAAAAACTGTCCCTCTGCATCAAGGACAATGTACAGGATCTCCGAATATATAAAGATGAACTCGTCAATATCGTTCATACTTCACTAAAGGCATTTTGAATTTAGCACAGTAGCGAAAAATCAGTGACTTTGTAATTGAGAATAATGTCCATGTAGTAAACATATTGTTCAGCACAACCTGAATAAAGAAGAACCATTACAAAACACGGAACAACTGTATTAAACATATTTTAAAGTAATTCCGAAAAAACAACATACAGATATCGAAATAACTTGCACAATCAACATTAAGCATTTCGTTCATAGCAACTTGAGTTATGACCTATGGTACAAAAACGAAGAGTGTTCATGCATCCTAGACGTTGTTATTCTTCATCTAAATAGAAAACCATCGAGTAGAACAAAAAAATCAAAATGATTTGTACCAATTGTCCTTAGTCATCTAAGTACAAAAAAAGGACTTATATTTAATTGAGTAACAACTGAATTTAGCAATAATTATACTGAATGAGTAATAATTTACTTAAATTCAGGGTAGATTTTATATAAAATGGGTAATATGAATTCATTTACTTATATAAATACGTATTTGCCCAATTTTATAAAATAAAATATATAATTTATACAAATGGCTCAATCACAACGCGTAGTGAAATATATTTATGATAGCGAAAGTTACAATGATATGGAACTGAAGTCGTCTAATAATAGTACAGAGGCTTAAAAAAAAGCAAACGGAGGGTGTGAGTGTAGGTGTGGATGATAATAGTAACACCTACACTCCATCCACACTCACACTCAACAACCGTAGAAAAAGAAAGTTGTTGGCATGGAGTAAAGATGAACCACTGTCGATGTATCCCGCGTTAGAAAATCAGAATTTCGACTACAGTTCTTTTTCGCTTGAATAACGTAACTCATACTATCATCGCTAATTGATGTTATTCTTTCTATGGAATTTTCTAACGCTATAATAGGTATATCTTGATAACCAAATATTGGACTCACGTTAGCTTCTTGAAGCTCTGAAAAAATTATCTCCACAAATTGAATATTCATGGTGACCTTCCACCTAAAATGCAAAACTATAACTACAAATAGCTCAAGCTATGACCTAGCAGATGGAATTAATAAAAAAATTGATGAACGTTTTCTTCAATAGATCGAAATGAGCTCTTTCGAATGATATATGCATAGTTAATTTATAATCAAAACCAACGAGGTACATTCATCCCGTAGGACTGTAAATGTTGACAAGGTCATCTTTTGGACTAACACTTGTTATCCACTCAAGATTCGTGAGAATTCCAGTAAATGAAATCCGACTGATACAAGATATATTTGCTAGTTTATCGTGGACATGTGAAATCTCTAGACGATAACTGACTAGATTTCATTTTATGAATAGTTCCTTATGAGTCTTTGTAGAGAAT
This sequence comes from Rotaria sp. Silwood1, assembly GCA_905250075.1. Lineage (NCBI taxonomy): Eukaryota > Metazoa > Rotifera > Eurotatoria > Philodinida > Philodinidae > Rotaria > Rotaria sp. Silwood1. The sequence goes on from CAJNOP010001310.1 coordinate 6,274, forward strand.
TTTGTATGCCGAATACTGCATTCATACTAATTCCGATTTTCTCTCATATTGTACATGCAACGGCGTGTATATTAGTATTACTCTGGTTTGGGTATTTATCCATCTTACATTTGTGATTACTTTAATTGTATGGAATATATTCAGAACAATGCGTAACTAGGAAAAAAGTTTTGTCAGATATTTCAGCTTGGTACTGGTTGCGCTTATTATTATTTTGCATTTGTCTTCGCTCTGTTGTTTTCATAATCAGTAATTGTTCGATGACCGGACAATTCGTCACATTGTTACAATTGCCACAATTAAATTTTGTACACGCTATTGATGGAATGATGGCTTACATGGCAGTAAATGAGAAATAGTAATAATATCGAGTTCTAGTGATACTGGCATCAATTTTTCAATATAAGCCTATTTGCTTAACAAGAACATAACTGAAAGATATGAAAAGGCATAGTCTCAATACAATTTAATTGATATTCTTTTCTATCTGTTATTAGGTAATGAACAAGAAGAAAAACATCATTTGAAAGTCAATTGCAATAAATAAACTTGATTTTGATTTTACTCAATATGAGTGACAAAAAAACCTTGAAGTCTTGTTGGAAAATGCATCTAAAAAACCAAAGATTTATTTTATGGCTTCCTTACCAGTAACACCGGAAGTTGAAATGAACAATGGAAGTCACAGGTACAGCCTAAGCAAATGTCAACGAAGATAAAGATATTTAGAACAAGTCTTATAGAAGTCCTATGTATTTCCTAGAATAATGTGTAGTAAAGTTTGATGTGAAGGTTTTTCTATATCTTGACTTTAGTGGAATCAACTTATTGACTGTAATGGTAATTTGAATGAATGATTAAAATAAAATGAACGAGATCTTCATCTACATTTTCACACCTAAAACGATACAGAAAGAAATATTCTTTTTTTAATACATCATTTAACTTTTATCAAACTAAGATGGACAATAGATTCTATTCAAAACGATCGATTTAGATTTGAAGTTATTGTCTATTTCTAAAAACTCATTTGTTTCTCATTGTGGATATGGTTTTCGGAATTAATTCTGCTCATTATGATGAGGACATCCTTTTTCCTTCAATAAGTGACGTGTTGTTGTCGTTTGCTTCCTAATCATGTCGTACTAGTATGCCTTTATTGTCTTTTCGCTCTCTCTTGAGCACGTGAAACGGCAAAGAGTCTAAACTTTGTCACCTCATTGATATTTCATAGTTGTTCGATTTTCTATTTTTCTCCTACCGACTTTCTTTAGGGTATAAAGAAAGTATGCAAAAATAGAAACTAAATGAAAAGCGTTATCTGGTTAGGATATAAGAAAAAAGAAAAACGTGCCTGACAAAGCAATGCCACCTATGGTGTCGTGAGAAAAATATTTGTGCTAGTTTCTTTGATTAACAATCGAGAAGAATATTTTCAAAAGTAAAAAAGACGTACTCAACGCTTTTGGTATTCTACGACTGAATGATGTGTCTATTATCAGCTTTCAATAGATTTCTACGCAATCAATTAATTTTTGCAAATTGAAAAAGGAAAAAAAAATGTCACTTAATATTGACCTGGTGTCTTCTCTTAATTATGTCACAATGCAGATAAATCGTCATGGCGCTGCATTAATGCTTCTGTTTGGTACGGTGGGTAATCTACTTAACGTTTGCGTACTAAGCGAACGTTCTCTCCACGAAAATCCATGTTCAATCTATCTGTCCCGGTCTTCAGTGTCAAGCTTGGTGTTTCTTTGGTCAGGATTCTTAACACGAGTCCTACAAAGGTAAATTATACATAAAACATGCAGCACTTGTCGAGTGAAAACTTCTGTTGCCTTCGGTACGATAATAGATTTGAAGTTTCTGGTAGCTTCTTGTTATCTAAAATGGTCTTCAAATGAGTTTTCATTGCAAAAAATATTTTCTACCATAAAAGACCAAAAATTCTCAACTTTTTTCGACAGCTTATATCGAATTCTATCCATGTCTTCTAAATCGTTAAAAACTTAGCAATACATTAGTGTTTTTTTGGTAATTTTGGTATAAATTGAGATTTTATCATCCTTCGTTATATCTATAATATCCGTGAGTTTGTGTATATAGTCTCAAATTGTACTGTTTTGTTCATTAGTTCTTACTACTAATAATTTTGTTAGAAAACATTCTAATCAGAAAGATATATGATCTAGAAACACATTTAAAATAAGGCTATCTATTATATCAACAAAAAAATGTTTTGAAATAAATGAATACAATTGCGAAGTGAACTTTAATAGTTTTATATAGAGACGCCCTTGACGAAAAAGAAATCCTTTTTTATTTAAAATCTCTACGATTATATAAAAAGTATTGTTTATAGATGATATTTGACTTTCAGTTTCACAAATCGTAGAATATTTACCGGTGATTTTTGAAAAACTGTGTCTTGTGAAACTTGATTATCTCTTTGCTTTTTTTCTCCAAATGCAATCAAATACTATTTCATGCCGGTTTCTTTTTTTTGTAAATCGTCAAAATCACTGCAGAGTGCACAACATAGATAGTTATCGGTAATAGTGACTAAAGAAATGAAAATTTGTTTTGTTGAAGTAAGAGATCTTCATCATCATTATTTTGTTTGTTTGATTAAAAGAAAACAACTGAATGAAAATGATAAGATTACTATTCTTTGTGTTGTGTCATTTTGATGGGATATTACTGATAAACGAGCATCATTCTAGTGTGGCAGTATCGTTTAGATTTATAAAAGAGAGATGTGCATGCATAAATAGTTAATTTAGCTGTATGGTAGACTGTTGAACTGAACAGAGAGAAATTCAATTTCATTTTCAACTAATTGATGTTTTGGTAAAGATGGACTTAAAAAAAAAGATTTTCGTTTTAAACTGAATTCTAGTTACAACGTTAACAGGCCAAACGAAAATCCACCTCTTTGTAAAATTCGTCAGTATTTTCTTAATGTTGCTTGGACAATGGGTATTTGGCGTCTTGTTGGAGAAAATATTGATCGATTCTTGTATAGTAATCTTTCGGCTACGTATCGCCAATGGTGTACAAGTCGAATGGCAAGACGTTATGTGATTGGAATTTTCATTTTCTTTGCATTTCTATTCATCAAAGTAATCTATTGTTTCGAAGCGAGTGTTCCTAATGTTCCAGTCGCCTGCTATGGTCGCAATATTCCTTGCCGACTCTAATGATTGGGTAGCATTATCATCCGATATTGTTTTGCCTAGCCTTTTTTAGCCATTTTTGGTGCATTAACTATTCACAATGTTCGATGAAGAATTGTTCATCCAATAGTAAATTCAGTTAATGTAAACAACACAAAAAATAATAGACTACCAATGCGAAATCATGATCGTAATCTCACTCGAATGTTATTAGTTCAGGTAAATGTCACGCTGTTTTTCCAATCTTTATTCACAGTCGTTTGCTACAGTTCAAAAAATATATCAGTTGATCATCTATTATTTTATCTCTTCAATCCTGTGACTACTATTCAGTGGATATCGAGAGTAAAAAAGGACACGAATAATGAAAACGATCTTCTGGATATTTGATAGTGCCTTTTAACCAAAACTATGACTCTCAGAGGGAGTTTTTACTATCAAAATGAAGACTTTGTTGACATGTGGAGCTACATCAATGATTTTTGTTCAGAGATCTTTTATCTTGGTTTGATCACCATTTTGATAGAGAAGAGCAGTCAATAGGGAACTCTTCTCAGTGTTTGCATAAAATTACTTTTCCGATGGTAAAACTGGCTACAAAAAAAGTGAGCAAACATTTACTGTCAGTCAATTTGGAACAGATTTTAATCGAAGGTTCACTATTAAAATAATGCTGAATGAGCTTTTTATGTATTGATTATTCTTCTTTTGGATTTATCATTTGGAATTTACCGTCCTTATGCCAGTTTAACATCGGATCTTCCTAAAAGTAGATATCGCGTGGCTGTTGAAAACTTGACATATTCCTTGATTGTACTCCTTGGCTGTTTCACTCATTCAACTTCTTTCTACTTGTACACACTCACTGGTTCGGTATATCGTGTGGCACTCAGACGTATTGGATATCGTTGTCTCAATCAAATTCAACCAAGACATTAACATCCAACAAACATTTGAATAATATTTTCTTTGTTTCGGTAACTGATGTATGTTGTTGTGGTTAATCGACCCTCTCTTTCTTTTCATTATCTTTTTTCTTCAGTTATTCAAGCTTTTTTCTTATTTTTGTTTGCGAATCTTCTTTGGTCGAATCTTATTTATTTTCTATCTGTCTCATGATCTCTATTCTTGTTTTACTTTTAATAAAAATATATTCATGAATCTATGGTTTTAAAGATAATGTTGTAATTCTACCATTGAATAGCTTCAAATTATGAAATATATATAGGAGTAACACAGGACTTGAAGTCACATTATGAATTTTACTAGAATGAGAAGTGCTTTACTTTACTATAGTGATTATCAACAAGAGTCATACTTATAATTTCTTATTCATTCTTAAGTTATTTCATCTATTAACGATGGGCCGAAGACGCCCGATAGCTCTATAAAAATACTATTAGTATTATCAATTAAACACAGATTGTTTGAAGATGCATTATTAAGAAGAAAAGAACTATCAATAAAAACGAATTATTATTATTATTATTTCATATATGTAACTGTACCACCATCAAAAAATCTAACAATAAGATATAGATATATATACATATATCATACACATAATACAACAATAAAAACAATTTATATAGATTTTATATAGATTTTTTATTTAAATATAATAAATAAAATCAATATAGTAAAATAAAGCACTGCTCATTCTAATAAAATTCATAATTGAATAGTTTCACGAAATTTTACTCAAAACAATTTGAATGAAAGTGAACAACAAAATCTGATAGATAGAATGTTTTACAAAACTCATTCTTAAGAAAAATTGATCTGTTGAGCGATCTATACTGATAGTGATCATTTATTTTTTAATTATTTTGGTTTCTTCGGAAAGAACATTACGCTGATGAACTTGCTCACTTAAATGCAGGTGACCATGTAATGAAAACAGTTCAATTGATCTTTCGTAAGCATTGAGGACTATTCTCCAGTAGTAATCTAAACACTGTCGGCGTTGAAGAATGATGAGTGCATGATTTTTACTGCTGTTGCATATATATTTAAGAAATGCGATCGAAACTGATTTAGACAATGAAAAATGACGAGAGATACACCGCCATGCAATATAAAAGTACAACAACTATAGACTTTCCATAGATCGATCGATAATACTCAAATTATGTAGTAGTTGAATCTGCTTGAGCTTATCATCAATCAAATGTAACTATTCCTATGTACTTGATTGCACTCAAATTGTGGCACAATTCCAATCATAGTCCCCAATTGCGCTTAGTACAGCAGCTCGAGAAAAACTGCGTCACAACTGTGCAAAAATGCAGCGCAATGTATGCACAACGTGTCACATGGTTTTCTTCCCAATTTTTCGGCAGCATCGTTCGATTATTGATTGTAAATAATTCAAAAAGACCATGTACATACAGTCAAATATTACTGTTTGAGTGTGGGTCTCGAATTCAGTATGGGTGTGGATGTACGTGTGCACCTCTGCCTGTGGATGCGGATGCGCACGAGGGAGGAATGTAGAAGCATGGGTGTGGTTGTAGATTAACGATTAGGAAACATTTACACCTATACTTACATTCACATTCACATTCACACCCTAAACGTGGTTTGAATAGTACTTAAAAGTTAGCTTTTAAAAATTTTTTTGGCATGGTAGATTCTTCTATTTTCAAGGAAGAAATAGGATAGCCCAGTGTTTGAATACAAAAGTAATAAATAACTTTGATTCATGAAGACGAAGAGTTACACGCGCGTTGAGAGTAAAATAAGGTTATTTATTTTTAAAGTAGCATGTGGTTACAGTTTTACCGTTATTTAATTGATCGACAGCTTTCTCCATTTTTTTCTCCAAGCAATGACTACATTTATAAATTCTTGCTGAAAAGCACTCGACGCAATCAAATTCATATAGAAAGCTGTTATATGATTGACATAAAGACATAATCGAGCAATATCCTTCAAAAGTTTTCGAAACTCAGCACTAAAAGTATTGTTCGGTCCAATCGGAGGACCAAAGGCAAAGTAAAGATTTTGTCACTCCGAAAGGAAGAGTCAGAATAAGTGTAAACAGAATGGTTGCAAGGACCACTCTAATCAGATGATGTTCTCTCTGACGAATGATGCTAGCACGTTGAGGTAAAGCAGTCCGCATTTGATGTACTTTGCGTACTGTTAGAATACCGAAGATAGCCATCAATGTGATAGGCAATAAACAGTAGACGTTCATGTAAAACCAGGCAAAGAATATCTTGTAAAACGTTGAAAAACAGGCGCAACATACTTGCATCCTCAAATCGACGATAAAATATTTGAGTGAGTGAGAATAAGCTGAGAAACATACTATAGTCAGCAAAAGACAAACAATATTTGAGGTTATTGTTCGGTAAGATATCATTCGAGTGATCAGAAAGTGATCTAAAGAAGCTAGCCTAAGAGAGAACACGTTGTAAGTTGTTATTGCATGATAAAGAAGAGATCGTACTCTGCAGATACCAAGCGATTTCGAAGTAAAATTAATCGATTCGAAACCAACCTTTAATTAACGAGTTAAAAGGGCAAAATTAACGAATAAAAATGTATTGATGCTGACGGCAAGCAAATAGAGAGTGCAAGAGCTTGCTGAAAATTTCGGACGGCGATAGACGATAATGCTGAATAAGGATTCAATATTGCCGAATATGTTGATCAATAATATAGAATAGCGATTCATTTGTAATCTTATTGCGGGTAGGACTGATGCTACTGCTGCTCTGGCAGCAGAAGTTGTATTTTCTGTCATGGTTTCTATATTGTTTTCATGGAACAACATTCATATAAATATACGAGCATCAGGAAGTGGGAGTTGATTTGTTGTTTCTATTGCAGGGTTGTTTGAATTCCTTATCAGCTTGTTCACAATTCCGTCATTTAGACTTTCTGTATTACAAGTGTGAGTAAATCTTTGAACTGAAGATTTTATTATATACGATAAAGAAAAAATATGGCACCAATCGATCAACATTGTGTGGCAATGGGTGTGGAAGTTGAATACATCAAAACACGTCTATGCACCCACAACCATGCTCGCCTGAGAAACTCATTGAATTGAATTGAACATTTGCAAAAGTACATAACACACTTTCTTCTACAATATATTAAAAAATTAGTAAAATTCTGAGATTTTACTTCATCGTCAATGTCTGTACTTTTCAGAAACTCACTCTCAAATCATTATTGACTTGACTTGCCTATCTCTATTTCAGACCCTAACAGGAGACTAAGTGCTACTCAAATCTTTACCTTTTCTTTAACGTGCACCATGATAAGAAGAGCCAACCAAGAAGAGTAAAAAACCAACAATTCAACAAATACTTTTCTGATTCCAATCCATTGCGAACTTTTTAAAGGAGCAGACAGCCTTTTCAGTCCATTTTGTTGTCACTTGGTGCATGTAACTGAGAAATTAAAATGAGGTTATGTCCTACTTACACTCCCTTATGTTCGTTTAGCAAGAGATAATAATGACGAGTACAATGCTGTTAATAGATTATTTACGGGAACAGATTTCGATTCCGTAGTAGAGCGGCATATATATCGAAAACGAGTTTTTTTCTTCTATCAATTTGTGCGGCGACGCCGTCTGTATTAAAGACGAGTATAATACTATTGCACATATATTAAAACAATATTAAAACCGATAGAAGAAAGAAAAAGAAAAAACACGAAGGTCAAGATGATGGAGCATACTTTTTCTGTTGTGAAACACATCCGATATCTTCAAATTTTGGCATGCCTCACATTTCCATGCCGAATTCTTTGGCAAGGGCAGTGACTCTGCCGTCGTCATATGATTCAGTATTGTAGACAACGCTGATTTTGGCAAAATAATGCTCAATGCCCGTCGGAGTGTAGATGTGGGTGTGTGGTGTAGAGTGTGGATGTGAGGTGTCGATGTCGGTGTGGATGTGGATGTGAGTGTCAGTGAGATCTTTTGTCGCAACCACACCCACACCCAACTAATAAAGATCTGAATAATAGAAGTGTTGAAATTTATACTGATAGATGTTGTTGTCTTTCGATAATTGGTTTCTTTTGTCTTGATTTTAATCAAGATTTAATATGAAATAAGGTCATAATAAGATTCTTTTTTTTCTTTTTTAATTACGCTATGAACAAAGTCTGTTATTTTCGTTTTTTAATTCTATGTTCAGATATCAACGATCGTGATCATGGTCGCGATTACGCATGACCCTGACTATAGCCATTTTGCAGGTTTCTAGTATAAACCTATGATACCATTCACGTGTTCCAGGTGTTTGTGGTTAATATTCTTCATGAATAGTGCTCGTCAGTCTGTCATCATCTGATGATAATGATGTAGCTGGCAATGGAGGACAAGCAGTCGTGCCAGTTACAGTCAAGGGTTATAAAGGAATATCTAAAACTAATGTAACTAATTTGAGACTATTGTATTCATTCATGATTCTCATCGAACTATAACAGAATTAGATTATTAAAGCTGTGGTTGCCTAATTAGTTAATCTGTTAGTTTGATCTCATGTATACATTTTAGCATATTTTACTATTTTTAACGCTTACTTTAATTATTATCAATAAATTATAATCAAAATTTGATGTTACATTTTGCACTGATATCAGTCTAGAACAAAACAATGTTTGATTTCAAACTGTCTTCGTGATATGCTTGATGTCAATGTTCAGAAACTAGGCAACAATGCCATAAATAAATGAACATGGTAGAAAAGATTGAATAAATGCAGGAAAATACTCAACCAAAGGTTTATGCATAAGAATGCTTCTGTTTTTTCGTTTCTGTAGTACTCTGTTCAAGTGATCGTACCCTTATAAAGAACACTTTTTGTCGGTCATGAAGGCTTTCAATTTAGAGAAATTTTACTGTAGCTAAATTATGTTTTGTCACTTGATAATTGATCAGTTTACTGTAAGTGAGAAGCACGTTTCTCATATAACAGATGATAGCTTGCTCATTGAGATATTTCAAAACAAGGTTTCGACCATTGATGCCTATGTGTGAAGCTCGTTCTGAATTTTCAAGTAAATAGTTCGTCATGTTCAACAGTGACGCCTCGCTAACTGAATCGAGAATAATAATATTTTCTTTATGTTTCAACAGATGATACCAGAATTCTTCCCAACCATTGATCTTCAGAAATATGACTGGACTAGCACAAATTAATAGATATTTTAATCTTCCAGAAAATGTATTTCCTTCAAGATGTAATAAATATTTATAGTTACAATGCTGTTCGAGCGTTCGATATTCTTTATGTGTTGAACGATTTAGAAATTCAGGTATTTGCCAATCCATAAAAGAAACGTCCATTATTTCTCGATGCTTTTTCGCTATAGGTACGATATCAACTCGACGACCAGTTTGAGCTCCACGCCAAAATAATTTACTTTTTTTCATAGCAAAAGTTTTACGATCGCCTGCTTTTTTGATACTAATAATTTTTTTATTCCATCTAGTAATTCGTGCTTCTGGCCAGCTCCAAAATGAAAAGCACGGAATCGATACAACCCCGTCTGTATATGTACCATTGACTAGATCGTTCTTGTTTTTCGCAAAGCCAAAAACAGGACATTTTGAAGGATGCGTGATATTTCTTTTCATGTCGACTGAATCCCCAACATGGATGAGAAATTCCATATTTGGAATGTCATTGAAAGTGTCGATCACATATTTGAACAGAGATTTTACATTTCGACTACGTGTTTGAAAATCTGTCGATGTTGAGCGTGGAACAACGTAAAACTCACCATCTATCACTTGCAAATGATGACACTGTGGACAAGCTTTCAAGAGTTCGTTGAAATCTGTCAATTGGAACGTTTTGAACGAGATAAATTCAGTCGCAATCCTAGCATATAACGGATTGAAGCTATTACACACATGAGCTTTAGCAGCACCTTCGGTGTCATCCACTAATGCTTTCAGATATGGATTGGTGCAGTCCACGTAATAGAATCGTTTTACATAAGTTATTTTCAATTTGGTTTGACATTGGAAGAAACGCTGTTTTTGTTTATTCCATTTCGTAATCGTAGCTGCAAAATGGTGATAGATCATAGAAGTTAGAATAGTGGCAATGATTATCATAATAATTATTACGTAGGACTTTGAGTAAAAAGCCGTGAGATAGTGCATTTTGTTAATGCGACTTGATATTCGCAATACATGGTGCATTACTGAACACTTCATGTAGTCCAAAGAATAGTGTAATTTTTATATTCTACAAGATTCAAAAAGTATTACTATTTAAACCTATTGACTAAATTTTCTGAAAACCATGTCGAAGAACTTCGCTAACGCTTTACCATGAAGATCAAGTTGGTGTATAGATTTTATAACGAGGAATAGTAAACAGGCTTTATACTATGCGGATGAAACTAGACAGCCATTGTTTTTAAGAGGAAAAAAGTTGACTTTCGACTCCATGATTCTTATGACTGCCAGTGACTTTCAAGATCAATTCTCTTTAGAAATAATCTTTTAAGTAAGGGAGAAAAGCAAAACTCTCGTGATTTCCGTGGCTTTGGTGATCACTAGGAGCCAGCAAGAGTCAATCCCTATAACTCCGAAAATCGTGGAAATATCATGAGCCATACTTTTTCGGCCTTGAAAATTTTGCTGGTTTATAATCCAGCAACGCGCAACTGCGTAGATGAAAGAAAAAGAATTGAAACACAACAGAATACAAATGAGGCACATCAGTTTTATAAAACGAGACCGTTTTGTTCTGTTTCTCGTTGCTATACTGTTTTTTTTTTATTTGATTAAGTTGTAATGAGCAACGAGCTATGTGAGTCTATTAACTGATAAAAAAACACATGAACACAAATACAAATAGCTCCGTAAAGATGATGAAGAAGTGAGAAGAGGACAATAACCGACATTGATAAGAACCAGGGCGCTTGAGTGATGAAAAGATTAACCATGTTATCATGGATGCTGTTATATATACTACATGAATATTTTATTACTTTATAAATAAAAGTCTTCTCCAGTTTCTTAATGCAATGTTCTTTAAACAACCGACAGAACATTGATTTATTAAACTTTGCTGTGGATATGGAGAGCTATTAATGAACAAGTTTTGAACTTTCTCTGGATTTTATCAAACTAATTCACAAGAAGCAGGGTGTAATAAAAAAATACTTTGCATTAGAAGCTCAACAAATTCTCTGAAAACTTAAAAATACCTGTCGTAGAAACGACTAAAGTAACACAAATGACCCGTCAATAAATGATCGTCGAATTAAACTTTAAGTAATTTTAGAATGAGTTCTGTATGCTACATTATCTGCGTATTATGTTGGCATACAAATGCATAACACTCCTTCGTTGTATCGTAAACGTGAAGAACTAATAGACATTGGAAGTAGATAAAACGAAGATGATAAAGGCTTCGCTAAGTACTTAAATTCCTCAATTAGGTGCAAAAACAAACTTCATAACGAATCAACTTAGAATAAACGCGTCCTACCAGCATGATTTTTTATACGAACTTCTTTTTTTTCTTTTTTCTATTCGCCTTCTCACCGTCAACAATGCTCGTTATTATTGCGATGGCACAGTATAAAATCAACAAATCTTTCTTTTTTTTCTCATGATGCGGTTTTTTTATTGAAAGAACAGAGAACGAACAAAAGAACGAGTAGTGAAAGCTGAAGCAACTCAGTAGAGAACAGAAGCCGATTGAAAAAAATCAGTGCATTCATAATTTTGATTGATTTGAGGCGAAACCAATGGATAAAAATCAAATAATTATGATTTTTTGAGATTAAATTGAAAATTTTAACCACTTTTTTGACAAATTTGACTCGAAACAAATGGTTTTTCATCAATTATCATCGCTTCTTTAATTCGAATCGGATAGAATCGATTATTGACTTGTGAAATTGATTTTTTAGGATTTTTTATTAATCAACTGTAATCGATTTCATAGACCATTTAATCGTCATCAGTAGTTAATGAATTTTTTCTTCTCTAAAATTAACTGATGTGGATTATTATCTGCTGAAATCGATCATGTTTTCGAATCGATTATAATCATTAGATGTAGTGTAATTGAAGAAATGGACTACACTAATATTTACACCCATATCCACACACAGAATTCCTTTAAAGCTTTCAAGCATACCTTCACATCTTTGTTCAAGAGATATCAATGATTCTTGTTTCATAGAAAACAGTTAATTCGTCATAATCTTCACTGAAATATTTCAAAACTTGAAAAGCACTGTCATTGATGAATCGTTCCTTCTGCAAAAAGGAGTTATTTGACAAAACGGAGTCATTCGAAGAAGATGCTTCGCACATTGTTCTTACATAAGTCACTAAATCATGTTTTAGAGAAGAAACAAAGCTTGTACATCAGATAACAAAAGTGATAATTTCAATTAGATTCATCTGTAAAAATCTTACAATAAAACAAAAGATGCACAAAATCTATAGTCTTTTTTTTTCATTTTCGATCATAATTTAATCAATTCATAGATATTCATATCGACGTTATTATCAGGCATGCCTTCAATATTCGATGTAACTTGCTCAGGATTCATTACAAGCTCCAAACGCCAGTCATAATTGTTGGCCAACTCTAATAATTTTTCTGGATGACCCATCATATTAGAAAAAGCCAGAAAGACACGACCGGTATCCGTTAAATGCTGGCGAACTCCTTTAAAATATGCCTCGAAAAGTACATAGCCTGGATTGAAAATCGTACGTTCGAGTGCACTGAGTTCTTCTATTGGCTTATCAATATGACAGAAAGGTACGTCCCAGAAAATAACATCGAATCGATCATCTTTATTGAATGGTTCAAAAACACTGCCATAAATTGCTTGCATGCGATCTCCTAAATTGTATTTTTCAATGTTGGCCTCAATGTTCTCTATTGCATCGTGAGTAATATCAGTAGCCGTGACCCGATTAGCACCGTTAAGAGCAGCAAGAATGGCCAAATAACCAGCCCCAGAGCCAATCTCGAGTACTGATTCAGGTTTGGTTATATGAATGAGATACAGCCACATTTTGATCACATGATCTGATAGAATAAACACTGTAGGATTGAACACATTTGGATGTACAATGAATTCATGGTCAGCAAGTTGAATTATGTGTTTTTCATTATAAGTACTAGCAATATTCAGCTGAGCATGAACATGACCATCACGTACATACTGATTTTCTTCCAATGTCACCATGAGTTTCTGTTGTTGTTTTCGAACGAAGTACTTCAGTCAGATGCAATAGATAATGAAAGAATAAGTGAAAGTCTAACTTAGCTTAATGGCAATATAATGAGTATTTATAAGCATAGTCTATTAAAAAAAAACAATGGGATAAGGCAGTATTTATGATGGTTTCTATGTAACACAATAAAGATAAAGAAATGACAAGAAAAAAACACGCATTCGTCAGCAAGACGCACTTTCTTTCACATAAAGAAGCTTATCTAGAAAAGAATATCTTTCCAGATTCCATGATATTCTCATTGATAATTGCAGTAGGCTAAGTCAATTTAAAAATAAAATTATCATTTGGTGATAAACACAGCATGACAATGCTGGTAGTCAGGAGGTCGCGATGCCAAGCTCAGTTATGATCTTGACGTTAGTTATGAATTGTAAATCAATTCGCAGCTTCTATAACCCTTTCCGGCCGGCTACTCGAAGACAGCAAGCAAAAATTTCAACTTCTATATATTCTTTGTCTTTTAGGTGTGGGGGTTACCGAATTCCATCTTGGAGTTTAAAGAACTGATATTGAGCCGTATGCCAACATGTTGCCTTTTGGCAACATCCGGCCTTAAGGGTACAAAAAGCTGGAAAAAGTCAATTATTTTTCCTCGATGGAAGTCCAATAATTTGGTGTTAGTTTAAGTCCAGACTGTCAAAGGAAAGCATACTTAGTTCATCTGCCCATCTCTTACAGTTTTAAGGTGAGAAATATTCCAATAATACTCAAAAATTGATCAAAATAGCGTAAATTTCATCAGTTTTCTCTAGAGAAGCTCACAAATTCAGTGAGATTCTAACAAGATTTACAGTACATTATAGTATTGCTATTCAGACTATTATGAAACATTACGAATCTTGTTAGAATCTCACTGAATTTGTGAGCTTCTCTAGGGAAAATTGGTGAAATTTACGTTATTTTGATCAGTTTTTGAGTATTATTGGAATATATCTCACCTTAAAACTGTAAGAGATGGGCAGATGAACAAAATATGCTTTCCTTTGACAGCCTGAACTAAAACTAACACCAAATTATTGGGTTTCCATCGAGGAAAACTAATTGACTTTTTCCAGCTTTTTGTACCCTTACGGCCAGATGTTGCCAAAAGGCAACATGTTGGTATTCTGTTCTTCGAGTATGCTAAATAATTCATCTTATTGGTCTAATAGATAATGGATCTGGAGAGGAAAATTAACCACTAGTCACTTCTTGCATCGAATGCTGGACAAATGGAAAACAGATCATTTCGACTCGGAGGCCGTTTTGGGTCTTGGCGGGGGAATTCATCTTTCTCGTCAATAATAGCTTTCTTCTTTCTTGCGAAGGCATAGATTTGCGCTAAAATGCGTGCAGTTAATTATCAAATCACTTAAGGAACTATATTTCATAACTTTAAGATAAATGCCAGGTTGATATTGGCAAAATGTTGCCAAAAGGCAACATCCGGCTGGAAAGGGATAAAGTATGCCAGTGAAAATAAGACAAAAGTTGTATTATATAATGCTTTTGCACGACTGAATATTCTTACTGAAAATTATCACTACATTTAACTGCTAGTAGATATTCATCTCTTTGCTTTTAGACAACAGAAATCATTACGGCAAGCAACCATCATCAAATCGTCCTATATGCTATTACAATTCAGTCATGTGCGATAGCATTCATAAGGGTCTTGACATGATTGATTGAACAGTTAATATGCAATCATAATGTATATAGTGTAATTGTTAACGACTCATGTGTGTGCGACATTATCGATGATAACTATTCAGGGCTCAACATGGGCTATGAACTAGAAAAAATAATCCGATGACTGAAATGATCACAAGAAATTTCATTGTAGAATCAAGTTAAACAGCTTATAATATTTGATTATTAATTAAATTATCTTTTGTATAGTTTTCTTAAACAAAAACATCTAGGAGTTGAAACATTCAGAAATTTTCATTTTGAAATGTATTTGATTCTATGAATCGATGAAAAGTTCTTCAACAATGTCAATAAATCATTAATAAGATTCAAATACGCACGAAATATCGTGTGAAACAGACATACTAGTATTGTCTGTATTCACTGAAAAACGACTTCTAAAGAAACAACAAGGTATCAACAATCACATTTTACCAGATGGTACCCATGGGATAAAAAATTAGGATATATTCACTGCGAAACGCGTTAATGTCGACCGATTTAACGCGTTCGCAACGTTTCCCATGGTGAGAAACGTATATAACTCTTTTTTCCACTTACTCAAAACGCGTTTCGAAGTCACAATTACCGGATGAAAACGAAAGTATATCGTCTCGCGGCGTTTTTAACCGATTTAACAGCTGCGAAACGCGTTAAACCGGTCAGCATTAACGCGTTTCGCAGCATTTAAAAGTAACGAAATTTTTCCCATGGGTAGCTTCGCTAAAAAACAACCAGGACAGATAAGGAACGAAAAAAACATTATGTGATTCTAATGTCCATGAGTCTATTGTACCTTAAAAAATAAACTTTAGAATGACAAAGAGCACTTTATGAAGTGACTTCCTCATGACATCACTCTACAGCTATTCGAGATGGTTGAAAATGTTGCCTGCGCTTATCGGCTACTGATAGAGTACATTTGCTTACAGAATAATACTATTTTTTATTTATTTTTCTTTTTTCTAAGCAAGGTAATACGTCTGATAACAGTCAGTCAATTCAGTCATCATGCGAGTGCTTCTCTTTTTCAGCTTGATGTTGAATGAATCAGTGTGATTCATGGTGCATTTATTCTCTTCGTTTATATTATCAGTAATAATACCGATATCGGCGAAAATGCAGTTACAAATAGGAGATTAGGTGTGTTTAGAATAGGCATATCAATTTAAGACTGAGAAATAAAAACCAAGTGAATAGTTTAAACTGCTCAACCTCGTCTTCAACAATGTGGCTCAAGATTGAAAATGATAAATTCTTAATGCAATTCTTAGTTTGATAGAGATAGTCAATTTTTGAAGAATTTGTATCAATTTATTATTTATTATTCGTCTTATTTTTATGAAACCAAAATAAAATTATTGAAAGATATTGAAACTTAATACAAAAAAAGAATATATGCTAATCAGTAGCGAATTGATGAAATATTCGTTGGCAACATTCAGTACGTGTACATAAATTTAAAATCTATTACTACACATATGAAATCGGTATCGCACGTGAATATAGATGTTTCTCAATTTCATATTTTTTATTCAAAGAGACATTTGAAAGTTATTTGTAATCTATTTTTGTATTAGTCTGATTCACGAACATGCAATTGCGTTTTTATTTCTCGAAATCATTCACAGTCAATACCAAATGATAATAATAAATAAAACAGGAAATAGAAATGAAGTAATCAGGTATTGCACAACGATTGTATGTTATTTCTCGTGATTACTCAAAACTTTTATACTTAAGGACACAAAAATCATTGAAAAAGAAAACAATTTCAGTTTTTGTTCTTCATTTATTAACAATTTTATAATCGTGTATCAAGTATTATGAATTTGAATACCATTATTTTCTAGATTGTCACTTGAGTTCAAATTTGAACTCCTTGATAATTATTCTAGGTATCGAAAAATAGAGTTGATTGTTTTTATTCATTCAATCGAACTTCAAATCAAGGCTTTATGATTATATTATTTTTGCATCTATTTGGAATTCTCTCTCAATCAATCGATATTGCAATCAACAAAAATAGCATTTAAAAAGAGACAAGTGAATATTTTAAAAGAAATACGAGTGTGAGGGTGTGGGTATCATTCTTCACGTCAATCACGCCCACACTCGCCCCATCAATTTTCAGAGCTGACTCATGGTAACTAAATTATTTAGACTTTGAATGAAGTCTAGGCTGGATGTTCTTTTGGACCTTGGCAAGCCTATTCCATACTGTAAAATGACATCAAGAAAACGTTTTATGTCGAATGCTGTCCACATTGAACATGTTTGTATTGTTTGCTATCAAATGTCTCAATATGGAAAGCCAATATTGAATGTTTTTCAATTATTCTATCCGTGCATATACAGATCTTTCTGATATGCTAAAGCTTTCGTTGGTAGATAGAATAAATTTCAGAGCTAGTCTTGTCAAAAATAAAATTTGACACTCGTGATTTACAATATCCTTCGCACATTATGTCTTTTAGTATAATTTTGGTGATTTCAGCATGACTTTAAAAGTTAATCATGATTTGTAGAGAAGGAAAATATTAATAAAATATGAAATGTTTATTACATAACTTTGTCTTTTAATAGTTATATTTAATTTCTATGTAGATATAAAACACATAAGATGAAACCCATATCCATGAATACCGTTGACAAATTAAAACAGGGTCGGTGCGGGTGTCGTGTAGATGTGGGTGTGAGTGTGGAAAGGTTATGGTAGAATGTTCAGTCCTATGTTATGACGTTTCAAAGAGTATTCACTAAACAAGGGTCAAAAATAGCTCGATCGTGTCTGCAAGAATTCTCTGTAGACCTTTACTCTATACATAGATTTTTTTTGCTTAAAGCTGGTGTTTATGGTTAGCCTTTCTCGTGGCCCTTTTTTTAAAACTCTTACTTTTTAAGCAAAGAAAAGGGATGACAAGTTCAATGGCTCAACAAAACCCTAAAAAATGGCATTGTTTCTATAGATGCTTTTTTCTTATATGATAATAAAGAAGCATATTTTAAAAAAAGGACTATGTGAGGACTCGTCCTAAACACGACCTTTCAAACAATAAAAATATTGGATACAATGAAGCTCCTTTCAGAATTCTTGAAGATACGATCTAAAAACCTTTACAACAAGAAAAATCAAAAAAGATTTGTGGTTTTTTTTCAACAACAGCTTATGTTTCGAATGGAAGATGAGGAAAATCTTCAAAAAATTTTTGGAAAAAGCGAAGACCCGATTATACATTTTGTCGTGTATGAGAGATCAAATCACCGGCTACTTTCCCTTATACTCATCTGAATTTCAATCATTGTGCCAAAGTGACTTTTTTTAGAAAAGCTTTAATCAGCCTTGTTCAGTTAGTTTCTTATTTCCTATTGTGCTAGGAAACTATGCCAGATTACATATCTAGTTATCGTGCTTATAAACAATTAAAGTCTAGGAAGAAAAGCTATAACACTTACCATTATAGAAAAAATAAACAAAAACACTTCTTAATCTGTTTGCATCGGTGTATAAAACAATTAGGGATGAAATCATATTAAAATGGATTAAAAATTTATTATTATATTGTAATTTTTACCTATTTTTAATCATTATTTGAACGAGTTTGATCGAAGAAGACCCAAAGTTCATTTATGCTATGATTGATTCTGATTATAATTGATTGAAACTTCTTTAAAAAATCAACTCTTTTTGATACAAACCGATAAAAATTGGATGAAGAAATTGTTTATTTATCACAAAGAAGAGTCACTAAAAATCTTATGATTATAGTCGATTTAAGTCTGATTTCAATATTTCTTTTTTTCACATGGACAGACTTGATTTGACTGAAAAGTTGAGCCTACCCTAGACTGAAACCACTCCGCCCCCTATGATAGAAAAGCTTGTGCGACGTTAAAAATCAAAGTTTCTTAGATGTAAAATGCTATTTACTTCACCATGAAGGGTTAGAAAAATCTATATACATTCCTTAACTCTTATCATACAACCATTAAACTATAGTGCATTCGAGGGCAGACTCATGACTCTGTTTAACGAGCTATGTATCAAAACAAAAAAAGAGAGATCTCGAAGGAATGTGTCTGATAAAAAATTTTATGCAACACAACACGGAACCAACCAGATTAATTATTGCTGAACAATTTAAAAACAATATTCTGAATCCATATATCAGTTAACCTTGGTTTTCAATATAATTTATAGATAGATAAGATTGTTACTTTTTGAATTATTAATGATTGACTTTGATAATATGCTCTGTTTAAGAGTTAAGCGAGCGTTCTGAACACTATTACTTTTAGCTATTCGATCCGAAATGATCCATAAAACCGTCTAGACAGAAGTAGTTCCCCACGACAAGTTGAAGAATAACGTTTGTTTTTTTTTTATATTACAAATAATCTAACAATAACCTCATGTTTATACCCACAACTCTTCTTTTTTTCGAGATGAATAATCATTGTTCTTAATAACTATAGTGATATGACAAGTTTATCACGAACTTGAAAGTTTGTAACTACAACAAAATTGGATTGAAATTCATTATGTATGCCTCATATTTGAATAGCAACTATCTCTATACGGTATATTCTAAAAATATGAACGAAAAAGATGTTCTTCGATACAAATAATTTCGTGATCTCTATTTCGGTGATATCGTTTTATTCTGATTGCACTTATTCACTTTAAATATATAGATAAATGTCGGTCTTGTTTTATTTTATGATTATGCTCCATTGTATATCTTGATTTATATGATCAAATAATGTGTTTTAAAAAAAGACTAAAGAAAAAGTTGTTGACGCAAACAACAAAACGAAATTAAAAGAAACTGTTGAAAAATAAATGCCGAAAACAAAATATCAAAAGAATGAAATATTAACACAATGCAAAAATCTGTTTCGATACCCAAAATCAAGTGAAACATATAGAAAAGCATTAAGACAAAGCCATGATGATGTTCTTTGTTTGAATATATTTTCTATCTTTTCACTATTTTAAAATTTTTATTTATACAGGAATGTATTAGAGGAAAGTATTAACTAATGAATGAAGTTTTAATAAGCAATATGAGAAGAAAGAAAATAAATATTGCTTAATGACGTCTTGAAATTTTTCACCTTTTTTTCATTTGGCAAAAGCTGCTTCGACATCTCTTTTTCAACATTTTGTTTTCTTCGGCCTTTAGTACATCTAATCGATCAAGACATTATATTTTATCATTAAAAAACGCAAACATAAAACAAAAGAATTATCTTTTCTTCTTTTATAGTTTTATGTAGCTACTTATAAAATCGGAGGTATCTTTTTGTATTGAGTTTTTATTTTGTCAGAGCAATAATGGTTGCAGCAAGGTTTGTAAATGTTCTATGTTGTCCATAATTGATGTTTTCTTACAAAAATGATCGAAAATAAATATTATCACTGAATCCTTTGTTTTTTCTCTTCATAATTCTATTTTGCTTAAATTACCAGAGAAATTTTCTTAATGATGATGTCGATTAAATATTTTTGTGACGAAAATAACTCTGAAAACTAAAAGAAAAACGTATTAGTTATTAGGTTTTAATATATTCGGCGAAATTTCAGTTGAAAATCATTATCCAAATACGTGAATGTTCTATTTTCATCAATCGAAAAATTTCTAAAAACATAATTCATTATTCATATGATTTACAATAAATTGTTCTTTCATTTTGTTGTTTAAATAAAATATAGCCGGACAACAATTGTATTAGTTGTTTTGCTAGTTATATTTCTTATATTAACTATTGTATTCGCCGCTTTATATGGAGTTCAAAGAAATAAAAATTCGACTGCCGTAGACACAACAACAATCCCCACCACGGGTATGAAATATGACTCTGTTTATATCTATATGATCTATCAATTACTTCTAGCCCAGACGGATACATGTGCAACTTCTTATTGTATTAAAGCAGGTTAGTTCTATTTCAATGAATTAGTTGGATTTTTTTTTATTTCTAAAATTTAATAGCAAATTATTTACTTGAAAGTATTGATAAAACTGTTGATCCATGTAATAATTTCTTTGAATTTGCTTGTGGAACATGGTTAAAGAAGAATCGAATACCTGATGATGGTACATTGATAATTATATTTTCATATTATTCAATATGTAGATATGAATTTTGTTTATTTTAGCTGAATCTCAAGATACTATTAACAGTCTGCGAAATCAATTAGATAATGATATTGTTGGTAAATATATATAATAGAATAATTTTAAGCATTCGATTATTTTTATGATGAAATCAAGGATGTAGCAAGTTACCTGTTCTTGAGAATTTTTTTATCCAACTCTCGTTCTCGGATCACCCCTCGTTGTATCCCTCTGAGTTATGTTACTGAATGAAATTTATATCAATGATAATAGCATAAAGATGATTGTAATTGAATTTTAGTTTTCATTAAACTTTGTTCAATATGAAATAGACTAATGCAACTTGTGAATAATAATAAGAAGCTATAAAATGTATCGTATTTTTTAACTAACATTTTCAAAAATGTAGTTCGATAACATTGGATGAAACCATAATAGGATTATCACTGATCTTTTTTGCATTTTTGGTAGACATGTTTACATTTAAAAACAAATCAGACAATCTGATTTCCATTGATTGTTTTACTATGATCAAAAACCAATTATATAGTGGTACTATTTTAATCATAAGTCTAATCAAAGTGATAATTAAAATCAAATAAATTTCTAAATAATCAGTTTTCGTCATAGTAACTGTAAAGTGCGTTTTTTTAGTTTTTAATCGCTTCTTTGAATTTTCCTTCTCGTCAAATCGTAAGTATGATGCTGGATCAACGTATGACGTATATACTATGTTTCAGAATTTGATATGATGTAATATTTATTCAATGATCGAAAAGAAACAACAGCTTAGATAAAAATCATGTAATTTGATTAATAATCTCATTCAAATAGTGCCATTATAATTGATTTTTTTTAATCTAAAAAATATCGATGAAAATCAGATTTGTTTTCGATTTTTTTACATAGGTTGAGAGACGAAAATACAACAATCATTATCATCTCACTATGTATATATTAAAAGTAGATTGACATAAACAATTATCTTATTTCGTATAACATATAAAAACATCTCTGTCGACATACAACATCAATTGAATTCGATTATATGACTTTATAGCAGAAATCGATACTATTAATAATATACTTGATTAATACAAGAAACTATAATCGGAGTATTAAAACATACTTATTAACAAAAAAAAAAAATTATGAAAAATTACAGAAAGATGTTCTTTGTATTATCGAATGACAAACATAGGAGTCTCTCAAGAAGTAGTACGCTTTTAGTGCTCTCTGAAAAACATTTTGTTCTGATAGAAAAATATTTTAAATACTCGAATCGTTTCTCTGATTAATATACGTTTTTAAAATTATTACACTAACCAATTAGATCAATTCTATTGTTAAATTACATCTTTCAATATGTCTGTTTAGATATGTTAACATCACCGATTCCCGATGACTTAAAAAATCTTCAATCTATAATTAATGCTCGTCGTTTTTATGATACATGTATAAATGAAACAGCTATAGAATTAGAGTCTGTCAATGTAACACTGTCTTTTGTCAATAATGAACTTGGTGGATGGCCGATTTTACAAGGTTTATCATGGAATGAAGCATCATATAATCTTTCACGTTTATTAATTAAATTACGTGAATATAGTCACAATATGATATTTGGTTTTAGCACATTAGCCGATGATAAAAATTCTTCAGTTAACTTTATTCGAGTGAATAATTAAAATAATAATAATAATTCAATGTGTAGATTTTTTTTTTTCGTTTACATAGGTTTACCAAAGTGATATTGCTCTTGCACAACGATCAAATTATCTTAATGAAACAAAAGTTACCAAGGCTTACCGACAGTTTATACATGATGTAGCTGTAGCGTTAAGAAATAATATAGGAATTAATAGTACTGAAGTTGACGAGATTTATAATTTTGAAAAACAAATTTCAACAATAAGTAAAGTTGTTTTTTTTTTTTTTCTTTATAAATTAAATAAGTAAAAATCTTTAGTTTCATTGGACACTTGCCGAACAACGTGCTAGAGAAAATGAAACAGTTCGTACAACCATTGGAAATCTTTCACAAATATTTAATACAAGTGCAAGTATTCATTTTCATTTATTTCAAAGAATATTTTTTTTTTTATTTTTATTCTTGATTTTAGTTTGGATTTACGAATTATCTTCGCCATATATATTTTTTATCAAATATTTCTCTAAATGATAATGATGTTGTATCAGTTAGTGAAATTGAGTTCTTACGTAATGCATCATTGATGATTGATTCAACTTCACCCCGTCTACTACAAAATTATATTGTATGGCGTTTTATAATGAACAGAGTATCAAATATGCCTAAACGTTATCGTGCTCTAAGAGATCCATTTGATGAAGCTTTTCGAGGTACTGTTGCTCAACGTCCACGTTCAATAATATGTGGAAATTATATTAATACTAATATGGGTTTTGCTCTTTCAAAAGTTTATATTAAACAATATTTTGATGAAAATGCAAGAAATCAGGTATTTTATTTAATTCTTTATGGAAAAAACTCGATTATAAAATAATTGCTTTTTATATCGGCTATATGAGATGTATAAAATTCAAAATATACCAATAGGTTGAGTTGGATGAGTTTTGTTTTATTTGTGAACAAACTAATTGATGATTTAATATTTATTTTTTTATAATATTTTACGAAGGAAAAAAGCACATTAGTAGAATCAACGATTTCTTTGTTTCCATTCTCAACAATCATGATAATACATACGTCATAACTTATTCTGCATGCTATCGAAGGATTGATTCGAGGCTAATGGTTATTCCTAAGTTTTACAGTTTCATTCCATGGCTGGTGATGCTAAGATTTATACATAGTATCTTATGAATAAGTGCCGAAAAAAATAGTCACTCAATGTAGGCTAACGATGAAATTTCTTCAACTAATATCTGCTATATGAGTTTATGTTAGATTTAAAAGAAAGTCTTGATGAGACTAGCAAAAGTCTAAGAGTGTTTATTCCTATGAGCTTTGGGCACTGAGTTATAATCGATTTGCAAGATTTTCGACTCATTTGTAGTTAGTTTTTAGGAAATTTTGAATTCTCAAACACAAACTATTGTCAAAATATATAACAAGAGTTGACTTCACTTAGAAATTTAATAACATGGCAATAGAATAATCTTTTCTGATGAAACTTTCATGATATTTTAAGAATCATTAGGTTTATCCTTACGTTTACATTTTGACTTGCAACTTCGTTTCTTTTTTAACTTATGGAGAAGTATCGTATAATCAATCAAAAATCTCGTCAAACAATTATAACTTGATGCCGAAGGTTTATGGGAAAGAATTCTTTTAGACTTTTGCTACTCTATGATTCTGACCGTTTTCCTAAGGAGAAATGATATTCATGACTATTCAAGAGAAAAAATTGATATAAAATCGAATCGTTTTTGAAACTAACACAAATCATTTCGATAATACAGAATTAATTCAATTGATTTCTTTTTTATTGTAGTCATTAGAAATGATTAATAATATTCGAACTGCATTTCTTGATATGCTCAAAACTTCGAGTTGGATGGATGAAGCTTCAAAAAATAAATCAATAGAAAAAGTAGATTGAAAAATAAATTTTTTCATAACTTTAATTATAATTTAAAGGCATTGGTAATTGATGAAAAAATTGGTTATCCAGATTTTTTAGGCAGTAGTAATACAACAGAACTCGAAAAAATGTATCAAGATGTAAGGAATAATTATAGTTTCAATCAGGTATTATTTATTCTTCATTGTCTTTGTTTTTGTAGTATGTTTTCAATGATTCATATATATATAATGTTTTAAAATTATTACAAATAAAATCCAATGAAAATCTTCGAATGCTTCGTGAGCCTGTTGATCGTAGAGCATGGGGTTCTAGTCCACCAACTGTAGTCAACGCTTTTTATAGTCCACCAAGAAACCAAATCAGTTAATATAATTTTTATTCTATACAGTTGTTCTAATTTGAAGATTCACAATAGAGGTTCAAACAGGTCGATTTTTCCTAGATCTGATTGACTAATTACAAGCTATGAATCTGTTTTTATCTATCATGCATGAATCTTCTATCTAATTTGTATAGTTTTTCAAATGAAAACAGAATACTGTCTTAATAAAAATTACAACCAAAACATGTAAACCGAAATGAGATAGTCAGATAAAACATTTCTTTAATTTTATATACTATGTATTTAACGTATTAGTCCTAGAAATTTAAAATTATTCATATTTTCAAAGAATTTTTGTGTCACTTTTCGGGACAATTTATATATAAATAGTGTATTTTAGGAGGCTTTTGTTATAGTAACTGACATTATTGGTTTTCACAAAGTCTTTTTATTAGTGTGTGCGACTCTTATACATAGTCGGGTGAATGATTTTGACGGTCAGAAAAACAACATTTTCGACCGAAAAATGGTAGAAAATCGGAATCTCGTAGTTGAATCCAATTCGTCGGATTTTTCTAGTTCCGAACAAAGCTTATCATCCGATTTCTACCATTTTCTGGCGGAAAACTTCGATTTGACATTTTTTAATATTAAATATACTTCGTTGATCATGGTGTAATCAAGTTTTGTTGCACAAAATTTTTGTGAAAATTTAAAATATCATTATCAAATTCAATGGTCTTCTATAATCTCTTATTTCTAAATTCATATATGTTATGACCGTAATATATTTTTCTCTATTTTTAGGTTTTCCAGCTGGTATTCTTCAAATGCCATTTTTCAATAAAGATGCACCAAAGTAAGTTTTTTCATATATATCTTTCAACAAAAAAAAAACTTCTCATTATTTTTAGATATTTAAATTATGGTGGTAAGTTTCAATAAAATAAATAAATGTTCTAAAATATCAAATGAAATTTGAGGTATTGGAGCCGTTATTGGACATGAAATTACTCATGGTTTTGATGATAGTGGTCGTCAGTATGATAAAGATGGGAATCGTATTTCTTGGTGGACTCCTGAAACTATTGCAAAATTTAATGAACGTAAGCAATGTATAATCGATCAATATAGTAGATATGTTGTAACTCAAATTAACATGACAGTAATAATTAAAAAAAATTCGTTTTGCCACATATTTGGTGTTTTTTTTTGACTAAATTTTAGTTAAATGGATTTCAAACACAAGGTGAAAATATTGCTGATAATGGTGGAATAAAAGAATCATTTTATGTAAGTTTTATCTTGAATTTAGTTAGGAAAAAACGAAGCGAAAACAGGAAAATTGGGCTAATCTTAAGACAAATATTATTTCTCTATAAGTATATAAAATATTATCATTAACGAAGATTTTGTTGTTATTAGCAATATAATGATTATCTAGGTTGTATTACACGACTGATTGAAAAACACTCACATGGTTATATAATCGATAATTTTCGGTAGAAAAAAAATTTTGTTTTTATATAAATAACTTTTGTTTGCATGTTATGTGTTCGCCTTGTTTGTTACTTTATGTATCCTTATAAATCTTGTAGCATGTGCATATATATATATACTTATAGGCTTATCAAAACTGGGTTCAAACGCATCCAAATATGGATAAACAATTACCTGGTCTATCTGATTATTCAGCAGAACAATTTTTTTTTATTAATTATGGACAAATTTGGTGTTCGAAAATGACTGATGCAAATGCATTGAATAGAATTTTAACAGGTGTTCATTCACCGGAAGAATTCAGGTATGCATTTCTTTTTTTACTATAGATAATTACAATAGTTTATTTTGTATTAACTGATCCGATGGATTCAATAGAATAGAAAAGCACAAGAAATTTATTCTGCCATCAGTTAATATTAATTTTTATTTTTTTCTCAAACAATAATAACTAGAACAAATCGCAGGTAATGTTTGAGTAGCTGACATAATTTCGTATCGAAAGTGACACTTGTTAAGTCTGACTAACAAGTTTCAATAGAAAGTCTCTTGAAAACCAAGACTCTCGAAATCAGTTTTCTGAATGCGATCAAACAAGTTTTTTGAACAAAGAAACGTGTTTTCGAGCTGTTCATAATCTATCTTCAAGAAACTATATTCATTCTAAGATAGAACACACTGTATGAAATATAATAAATTCATATAAATTAATCTATTATGTCTATCACATAGTCATTGTCGTTCACCGAAGATGGATTGTAGACCTATTATTTTATTCAGAAAAAGTTTTCTTTATCAATTGGACCTGTCTGCTGAACATTTTCACTAGAATTTTTCTGATAAAAAATTGCCTCAGCTAATAAAGAAAAACAATCTGTTAAAAATGAATGTCGTATGATGTTATTCTAGTGTACCATATGAATGTCTGTCTAGATCGCTTTCTACATATTCTTATTATTAGTTTTTTTTTATTTTGTCTAAAATAAAAATGCTCTTCTGTAATAATTATCCAGAATACGTGGCCCAACGTCGAACTTTCATGAATTCGATCGAGTATTTAAATGTACACCTGGACAAAATAATAGTCAAGTAAACAAATGTACTGTCTGGTGATTGACAACAATAACATTGAAAGAACAATAAAATTTTTCATTTACAAAAAAATAAAATTGTGTTTTACTTACTTTTTGCTATTGCTATGATTATCAAGATATAATAAACAGTAGGTCGTCTCAAAATGATAAAAAGATTCAAATACTAGAACAGCTTCCTCATTAAAAGGCTTCCGGTCTTCTGTTAAGACAAGTCTACTATTGCGATTTTCAAGTAAAATTTTCAAAATACCATCAAAAATTTTATTTTACAGTTTATATTGCTGTTTTCACAAAATTACTCTTGTAAACATCTACTCATGGAGTACATAGTCATGAATAATGATATATCTATATGGCATTTCTCGAAGGAGTCATACTTACAGATCATCACAGTTATTTATACAGAAAA
The DNA here is from genome assembly GCA_905250075.1 of Rotaria sp. Silwood1. Taxonomy (NCBI): domain Eukaryota; kingdom Metazoa; phylum Rotifera; class Eurotatoria; order Philodinida; family Philodinidae; genus Rotaria; species Rotaria sp. Silwood1. The sequence continues at coordinate 34,404 of CAJNOP010001310.1, forward strand.
AAATTTTAAAGAAACAAAAGCAAATAACAGTATTCTTCATTAGATTAAGCAGATTTTAAAAGTTTTGATTTACATAAACGACAATGATAAACTTCTATACGAGATATAAATAAGTTCGAACAAATATGTAATTCAACTGGAATTAATTTTGTCGGCACACTATTTTATTAATCTTCTTATAAATATTTCATGATTGATGGGCAACAGATATAGAAAGTAAATGGAAGAAGAAAGGAAAATAATTTTTATTTTGAATAGACTACGAGAATAAAAGCTTTAATCTCTTTCGAATCATAAAATATTGTAAAATATGTCCGAAGACAAGTGAAATAGAAAATATTTAAAACCCAGAAGACAATTAGGAATTAGAAAGATTACAGAAAATCTTCTAAAATTCGGATTTTTTTCTGTAAACGTCACAAGATTTGGCAACACTGACGACTTTGCCAATATACGATCAAAAACTGTATATCACTAGTATCGCACGAGAATATATGAACTGCTTGCTTACTGCAATTCTTGGAAATGAAGTAAACAATGTAGGATTAATCTATCTTAATATCAATCTAATAAAATAATTCTCCAGTGATTATCAATAGCAGCTACTTCATGTCTTGCATTTTCTCTGTAAAGATTGCGCTAGCAGCTTTTTCTAGTGTCATCAAAACAACGTTTATTTTATCAGATTGCTGTAAACACCTTAACTTCTGTCTTACGATACTACCTTGATATCTATGGAACGTTTAGAAGTTGAACTTATCGTTCAACGACTTGTTTCCTACTGAAACTGGTATACTCTCATTGTAGGATAACAAAAAGTACAATGACATGTACAGAACAACAGTGCTTCAGAAGAAGCATGCTGTTTGATGCTCCTTCTGATTCCTTTTTAATGTGTAGAGTGTATTGTTCTGATCATTAGACAAGATGGAATACTTTTATCGGCATAGTTGAATATGAAAAATAAAAAATCTCAGGAAAAGGCCAGAGTGTCTAGATGTAAATGTTCTCTTGATTTGCTGTTATACCCACACCCTTCAAACATAGTTTCATACAATAAATTTTTATGTTGATCGTCTTTTAAGTATACAGTCAAGTCTTGATCGATACCTTGGGCTCTAAGAGCACCACCATTATTTTCAAGACAGTAGGAAACCTTCAGTTCCATACGTAAATGAATTAGACTTTTAAAATATTTTTTTGAATATGTAATAGCTGATTTCGGTGTTAACATTGTTTGACGTTCATTATTAGAAGCCATAGAGGTAAAGAGAATCAAGTGCGTTAGATTTGGTAAAATTTGTGATAATTCAATAATGAATGTTTCATGAAATTTGTTTATACATTCTTTGTAACGATTGCTGCATTTTAAGTTTCTGATCGTCAGTTTCGTTGGTTTTGGTAATTTCCTTAACAAATCGATTGTTGCCATCGAATTTGAATGATTCACATTTAATCGTGTTACATTAGGTGAGATTGATAGTAATTTGGAATACAATCTTATTTGTGATTCTGAATTCATACACGTAGTCTTGGAAGTAATAAGCCATCAGTTGTAAGCAAAGACTCTAGTGGACTATCTCTATCATCAACATCCAGAAGAATACTCGCTCGAATTTTTAAGGATAGCAATGTTATCTTAGGAGCCAAGGCTCTGCAGATCTCTGCTAACATATCTGAAACTGATGTTGGAGACTGTGCCGGTCGATTTAATATTTCTACATTATAATCAACAGATACGATATTTGGAAAGTTTGCTCTTACAATATTTTGTAATTCATCGACGAATATCTTGTCCGTAGAATAAATAAATAATTTGAGTGATTTCAGTTGCTTTTGGAATAAGAATAAAACATTTCGTAAAAATTCCATTTTCTGTTGATTATCTAACGTACAGATGAGTTCTAATCTCACTGTTGTTAAAAATTTTGGAAGTACACTGCTTAATAATGACTGTGGTTCAATACGATCTATATATAAATTCAACTCTTCCAGATTGAACATCATTTTAAATAAATAATACAAATCCTTTGTCGTATTTAAATTCTGAATTGTTAATATTTTTAATCGTGGTAGCTGTATATCAGATTGTCTTGAAATACGAACATCTCGAAACTAATAGCTGTTACCCTCTAGTAGATTCAGTTGTGTTAATAAGGACATATTATTTGAAAGAATATTTTCAAGTTCTGTCCACCGTTATTCAATTTTATATCAAGAATATCTAACGATGGAAAATGTTCTAAGTAAACATCAAGAAGTTTAGTCGAGTATTCTCGTCCAATTCATGTTAAATGTTGCAAACAATCCATTTGTTTTAATAATATAGGCTCCTTGTGGAAGATGTTTAACTGATGAGTACCTTCTACAGTTAGATGATGAATACTATGACTATGAATAGGAAGTATTTCTCGACAAAAACGAAGAAATAATTTGAATG
>CAJNOP010001311.1:0-36796 GCA_905250075.1 Rotaria sp. Silwood1
CATTTGATGAAAACCCATTGGTAGTGCTTGTTGAAACATTTGATGAAGCAGTATTGATAGTAGTTGAAATACCTGATGAAGAGCTGATTGTGCTTGTTGAAACATTTGATGAAGACCCATTGGTAGTGCTTGTTGAAATACTAAGTGACGAATTCGATATGGTCAATGTAGTTGTTCCCTCAACAACGGTAGTGGAATTGATATTATTTATAGGCGTACTTGTCGAAGGTATCTGGGATGCTAGAGATAAGTGATACTTGAATGATGATGTGAAAAGTTTGCATAGAAGAATTTACCTGAACAAGTGATACATAATGATTGATTAAATATGACTTCATCAGGAGGTAATGGTCGATCACCAGCAAAATGTCCTCGCATGTAGACCAAATACAGACATTGCTGGCCGGTCAGAAATGAAATAATATCTTCTCTTGTTAAGGATGGTCGAACAATGAGTAGACCCGATGTGATCCAGTTTTGAAATCTGTCAACGATTGACCAAATACGATCCAGGATGGTCACATTCGTGTCAGTTACACTGAAAATATCCCAAAAGAGTTCTGAATCATTCATAGGCCATCGAAGAGAGTAAACGATTTCGGCAACCTAAGAGAAAAATTAATTGAAAGCATTGCGATTTGAACAGCGTTGCAAAACGCATACAGGTTTTTCTGAAGAAAAGCGAAGACCAAACGCATACCAGAAACCTTGTTCTACATTACTAGGTCGAAATTGAGCAATCAAAGTATTTGTCAGAGAGAATATTTGCCAATCAATAGTAACTTTTGTTTTAAGAGCATCGAAGAATTCCCATCGACCAGTACAAAAACCTACGTAAGAAGAACTAAATAATCAAGTATTTCTATGAGTTAGTATTACCGAAATCAGGAAGAGAAATAGATGTTGTCGTGCCAATAAAAAGCAGGATAAATGGTAAAGCATATGCTTTCATCGCAATTAATTTTTCTGAAACCTACTGTAAAATATAATGCGTTTAAATATGTCTTTAAAAATTTCCAGTTTCCTTCGGTGCAGACACCTTAGTGCTTCTTGTGGCCATAAATAGTTTTATCCATAGTTACAACTCTTCATCTAAGTTCTATGAGATACGAACAAGAAATTATCAAATTAATCCAATCTAAAACGTGGATCTCTCCATATTTCATTCATTTGAACTAACTCAAGAGTGATACTTGAAAGCTTCATATCGATCATACGATTCCCATTCTCAACAGAACAACAAAGTAACATGTATTGATAGATTCATTTCAAATAATACAAAGCAAGAGAAGATAAGTTGTTTTCTTTTGCTAAACGTGAATCATCTCATCTCATTGTAAAAGCTGCTTAAAACTATACCGTGTAATGGTACATGAAAAGCATACATTTCTTGTCGTCAACGACGAAGAAAAAACAGAAATTTTGTAATCGTTGTGAGTCAATAAAAATCAAAGTATGTTAAAAAAGATGAAATAACAAATTCGAGATTATCAAAGAAAAATCAACAATACAGTAATCGGTACTTATATTTAAAATTTTCATTACTATATTTCGTTTGCCAATACAACTAGGGGAGGACTTGTGTTTGAGTAGGTTATAGATTATCAATCATAAAAAATTATCAATTAATCGATAATTTAAACACTTCCAAACATTGAATTTCAACGAATGAACATCTATAGATGATCCGCTTCAATTACCAACATCATCTCCAAAAAATTCCAACTTTTGCTTTGGTTGAGTTTTGTAAAGACAAGCAGTTTGAGGAAAAAAAAACATATTTTTGAACTTCGATTTTCAACCGTGTAAACATGAAGGAATTAATTAGATTATTTTATATACAAAGTTTCATCAGTTTTGAGTGTCATAATATCACTATATGAATTTCTTAAAATGTATACTCTTTTTAGTTTTAGTATTGAGTAAAACACGAGTATTTTAAGAAATTCATATATGGATATTACGATATTCAAAACTGATGAAACTTTGTATATGAGATAATCTAATTAAGCTCTTCATGTTTAAAAAGTTGAAAGCCGAAGTACAAAAATATCCTTTTTTTTTCCTAAAATTATTCATCTAGAAGAAATTCAGTAGAAAGACATTATATCAACTAAATATGGATAAGAGTTAGAATCTTTCAGTGGTTATGCTATTCTAGGAGAAGCAATACAACTTCAGCCAATTAATTCATTTTGATTCAATTTTTCGAAGTTATATGATTAGAACTAAGCAAAATTCTGAATGAATAAAAACAAAGTGATTTTGTATATTCGTAATTCTGATACTTGCATATGAAAAGATGTTCGGTATTATTAACAATTCAAACTCATTTATGAAAATTTTATATGCATTTGAAGAATGATATAGATTATTAAAACTTGTCGACTCTTGAAAACAAGATTGGAACCAGAAATAAGAGAAAATTCTAAAATGGGATCGAAAAAATAATTTTGCAGATTCCTAATTCTAACCTTTAAAGAAGAGAAAAAAAACAGTACTTTTAAGCGCTTTACAACAGCTTACTGAAGTATAAGCGTTCCTAAGTCACTTAGAAATAGCTTACACAGTTACAACAATTCAACATGGGAAAGTACTTCGGAACATTCAAAAGCAACAGAACTTCAAATGATCGACACTGCACAGAGACTATATAAATTTTATGATTGAGAATGGCATGAATAATCAGCAATATTTCAGTATGTCTGTTAAAACATAACAAGAAATACTAGAAACTAACATTATAGAACAAAAATGAAAGAAATGTTATCTCTATTAGAAAACAAACCTACCGAAATAAGGTCGCATATTCTGCGACTAAGCTTAACGGAATAAATGTGATTATGAAGCTCACGAAAAACAGAGAACAACTAACGAAAAAAAGAAGTTGACAACAGAAAATGATTGCAATACAATAATCAATGGAGAAAGACAAAGAACTGCGAAACTATCAGAGAATGCTAAAAATATCTCAATGTTTAAAATACTTGCTCTGTGATTCTTTGGATGATTGTATGTGTGTTCCACATCATAATCTCATCGGAAGTTATACTGACAATGTTCCTAATCATTACTCATTCTTACATAGTTGATGAAGCAAAAGGATCGAATCGATAAATACGAAAGAAGCGAGATTGATTGCTCTACTGCATTTTCTTTTTCTCACATATTTGCATATTTTTTTCTATTTCTGTTTCTTTTCTTCTATTCATATAAGAAATAGACCTGTTGTTGTGTAAACAGGCATCGTTCGCTCTGATGTCGACACTACCAATAAAAAGTAATCACGCTTCCAACAGATGCACTGTTATTTTGCTGTTTCAACACATCATGCCCAATGTGAGTTGAGTAGGAATAATATTCATGACAAAATTTGTGCACAGAATAAATGAATAAGGGAAGCCGAACAACACAGTCGGTTGTCCATTGGCTAAAAAAAGAAAAAACTTTAAGAAGAGTTTGTATATCCAATGTATTTTTCTTGCCTTATTGGAAGCATAAAGAATAAATTAAACGAACACGAGATTGATGTGAAGCCTTTGTCATGTAACTCTTATTGACAATGAGAAATAGCTTCAAATGGAGTGCTGCTATGTTTTCACCAAGCTGCTTATATGAGATGCGGTAGTTTGATTGAAGAGGAACATGTCGAAAATTAAATATCAGAACGAAGATATGTCGAAATGACATATCGAAAAAAAAAAAGTCATGTCTCTAGTTTATTATTGCTCTTTTCATTATCTATATTACACATTTATTCGCAGTACCGCTGTTTCGCCACAGTACTTGTATGAATCGGCGATAGCGCTAACAACTTTCGGTTCCAACTATAAACCATTGCATAGAGTATTATCTATTTAAATTCATTAAGCAAAAAACCTTCAAAATATATTTTACTAATAAAAAGTTTTGTAGCTCCCTCTATAATAATAAAAAAATGTATCTCAGCATTAGAACTCATTTCGAATCTGTGACTAGTACAGGCGACTCAGGCACATCAACATTATCGAAACACGTTGAAATCAAGTCAATTCTGTCAGTTTTAACAGACTTCAAAAATACTCACTCGTTTTGATCCAATGCATCATGATACATTACATTCAAAAAAAAAGGGTGGTAAACTGACTGTCTACTGGCTTTTGTTGTCCAATCAACAAGATGGTAGAAGGAAAAATTATTTTACATATGAAACTCTGTTAAGATGATCACAAGTATTTTATATTTCAGAAATATAAGTCAGCCACTATCGTCAGCTATCTCATTCATTCAATTCTAAAAAGAGAAATTATTGTTCGAGTTTGATGGGTATGTTTTCGTATTCAATAAAACAACAAGAACTACCAAATATTGAAAATGTACACATATTGAATGTTTAACAAAAATTCATAGAAATTTAAACAATCAACTGATTAAAATGATTGATCTTATAATCTTTTCTTTATGTATCTATTGATATTTTTATGCTCTCTTCTGAAGTATGAGCATCAAACCACAAATAAAAAGTGTGTTTTACTGGTCAAGATTTTCTAAAGAACTGTTTGACTTTTTTCTAGATCGATATGTTTTCTTCAAAATATTTACCCTATTATACTTATGAAGCGCTCATTGTAAAATAAAAGATAGAGTAAATAAAGAAAAAAACCGTTTTCGAGTTTGTGATCAGTTACAAATCCTTGGTAGCACTCTTGAAACTGCTAAAAATCTTTCAAAAATGACCATCATACCATTTGATCACTCAGCTAAAACCTATGTATGGATCAATTTCTAAAAGTTCGATTCAAAGATAACACTTTGTGGTATTATGAATCATGCAGTTCCAACCAAGTTGTCAACACACGCTAATCAATTTCAGCCACTCTATGTGAGTCTTCACTCTATATGATAAAAGCATATTAAGATTTGTGGAACATTCATAGTTTTTTCCTTTTTTGACCGCTTGTGACGCGTCGATTATTCTTCCTAGTGTCCTTATTTTGCTCGTTTTCTCTCTTTGGCTTGCTTGTATAGACGTGTGTTCTGAGTGTAAACTGAATAAAGTGTAATTCTATTCGCACTAGTACTTCCATCAAATATCATCATAGAACAGCGTAAATCGAGTAAGCCTGAGTTGATAATATCTCAAAAGTGTTATCTTTGAGAGGGTGAATGTGACTGTAAACGTAAACAAGACGCATAGCGACATGTTCATACTCATCCTTCCGCACCATTCTCATCGTTTTCTTATTAATAAATCATCTTTTCTACTTCATATAGGCGAAAAAAAAACGTTTAACTATTGCAATTGTGCCAAATAAGTTTAATCATCTTCGATACGTGTTTCAATACATTCAAGACATGAAATACCGATGTTTCGAACATACTCATAATGTGTACTATGTACACGATAAAATTGAATATCGCCCTATGTCATCAAACATTGATACTTAACTACCTTTTTTTTAAACACTTGAATAAATACAGAGAAAACCGTGCACGACTTGTAAATGGATTTGTTCTGTATGTATGCGAAAAGATTGAATGGTACTACATAGTTCTTTAATCTGAGTTTATGCTTTTATTGACTACACGAATGAATCGAAGTTTTGTAAGAAAAATTAACTTCTCGAATACGGCAGAGTTCAATATGCAAATAACTTTTTCATTTGTCCTCAGTTTTCATCACAATTTTCAAGTTAGAATATTATTGCATTAGAAAACCATCTAGACACATAAAGTTGTTGACGTAAATTCATTCTGAAACTATAAATCATGACAAAAACGAACTGATGGCAATCGAACAAAATCGAGTTGTTTGCATTTTTGCATGCTTAATACATGTTTATTTAAGATACTGATTTGAGTGGGCACCAAAGAAAAAAAATCAAGATAATGTTTGTTTTTAATCGTTGCAGTACGCAAAAAATGAATGATTAAAATAATGTAGAACAGAACGAACAATCTATTGAGTAAAATTAAATATTGATTTTAAAATGCCGTTAACATAAATAGCTAGAAATCGTATGTAACTAATCGAGATTAGACTTCTGCGTGACCACGTTTTTTCAGTCACGTCACGTCACGGTCACGAGCTGCCTGGTCACGGTCACGTTCATAGTCACGGAGTTTTTTTGAAACTAGTCACGATCACGTCACGGTCACGAGCTGCCTGGTCACGATCACGGTCATAGTCACGGAAATTTTTCGAAACTAGGCACGGTCACGTCACGGTCACGGAAATTTTGGATTACTAGCTGGATTTTTGTGCTACAAAATCAAGATTTATATTGATTTCACATATTTTCTCTGTAAAAAACGCAGAAAACACGTAAATCAATTAAAATCTTGATTTTTTTTCACAAAAATTAGATTTCTAATCTCAAAATTTTTCACCATTAAGTCACGATCACGAGCTATTTGGTCACGATCATGAGCTATTTGGTCACGGTCACGAGCTATTTGGTCACGGTCACGATCCCAGTCACGACAATTTTTCGAAAACTAGTCACGAGAGGCCGTGACCGTGACCGTGACCGTGACCATTTTGCAGAAGTCTAATCGAGATACTTCGAATCAAAGCTGCCAGGCTGAAGTTTGTGTCTTGAATGATATGTGGTCAATTTTTTTGTGTATTAATCGAATCTGATTAGAAGTAGTATTGAAGATTTACAATACTTTGGCAAATTTGTTGAAATAAAAGTTTTAGTTTAAACTTTGATAATAAATATTAAGATGACATGCTTAAATTTTAATACAATCATCTGTATCATGCCTTGATTTCCACCATTTTATCCGAGTCCTGTTATAAATAGAATTATGAATGTATCACTTCATTATATTCTGTGATGAATGGCAGTGGTATATATTAAATATATCAAATTTTCTCATCTATTCCAGTTAAGCATTAGCTAGTTGAAAAGGCTCATAGTAGCACTCAACTTGGAAATTTCAAGTCAACTCAAAAGGCTACATTTTATGGATATGACTGTATTTTTTGTGTACTTCTAAATGTTTTGATCTATTATTTAGTAGAGGAATTCGTAATTTTATCGCTTTAATTTAGAAGAACGGAATATATGGGTGAGACTAACATGAAAGACTAAGACAAACTTCTGATGAATATTGTGCCATTGTGTCCACGAATTTAGTAAAGATATTCAATCAATCGATTAACAATTGAAGTAGAACATAAAATACACAAAATAAGAATTGCTTATTACTTTCTATTTAATTATGGCCCATTGATTTTAAACATCGTCTATATTTATTTCATTCAATCATTATCTTATGGATGTGTAGTAATATTCAATCGATCAAAAGTGACATCGAAACCATCACTTTCCTCACTGGGTGAAGCGCACATAATACCGACCATGATTGGAGCTGTTTTCTTTGCGACTGGTAAATAGGCAAGCCTCATCATTTTAAATGCACCATTTTCACCTTCTCCATAATCAATATGAACGACTTCTTTCTCGCGTTTGACTCGTAATCTCAAAGGATTTGGAGGTGTCTCAAGTGGTACAACACTCCAATCGGACCAACCATTCACAGTAACAACAACACTAGCATAATGAAGTCCATCAACATATTCAATACCGCATTTGATCCAGTTGTATACATCATTGCGAAGCATTAAACCTGCTTGATCATAAATTACTTTGTAGTCACCCCGGACATTGACCGTAGCAGTAAATGATTGTTGAGCGTCTATAGAACGATAATAAAAATGACCGCTGTCGCGTTCGAATCCATAATAAGTTTGTCTCCAAAAATCTGTTTTTCCATCTGTATGAACCATAATAGTAGATGAATTTGATGACCATCGAGTTGGTTCATTATACCATGTGTAAGGTTCCTAAAAATACAAAATAAATTATTCTAAACGAAAATGATCAGATGATCACCGTATAAGGTTCAACTTTGATTTGATACAATACAGAAAAAAATTATCTGAAAACTCGTCCTACCCTACTTAAACACAAAAATAATAATGCCAAGCATCTTGAGCTATGTTCAACGTTATAGCTAATAATTTAGTTCAAGAGCTATTCTTATAAGATAAAAATGCACATTTATTTGTAAATTCTCATAAAAAGTCATACTGGTTCTATTCTGAAGCATTTATAACTCGATCATTTTGGATCTGCTGTTCATGAATAGACTTTCTATCGAAATTACTTCACAAATGATTGAAATATAGCTCATTGAATACTTATTCTATGTTCTTTGAAAATCTAACAGCATAAGTGGCATTCAATAGATCGACTTCATATACAAGAGAACTTCTCCAAGTAAGAAACATATAGCTGATAAAGACTATGTGTACTTGATCAATGGTAGCCAGGTTGCTGTCGATTTCTTTCTTAAGATATAAAATATCTAGTAGAATTTTCAATAGAAATCGCCATAGTCTCATTCTGATCATTTGAAAAGTTGAATTTCTAATAATGAGTTGAAACTTTTTCCAAATAAACTACTGAGTGAGTTGAGTCGAATCTAAAAGCTTTACAGACTTTGGTACTAAGTTTGTTCAATCTTTTATCTAACTTTATCTGTTTGGTCATGCACTCTGGATGCATATCATTTGACTAAACTGACTTTTGAATGAAGTTACGGAAAGTATGATTCAATATGGAGCAATACTCTTTGATTATTACAAAGCTGCGAAAAAGTGGTATCTATGGTTCATTACAAAACATTTTAACAAACAAGCCTTTCATCACAAAACCAAATTGAATTTAACTTTATCGGAAAAAGCTCATTACATACAGCTGTAGTTTGCTTTAACCACGAACTCATGCCATTGATGAATATGAAAATAGTGAAGAATATATGCAACATCATATCTTTTTCACAACAAAACGAATGATAGATTGTTTTTTTGAATGATATTCTAAAGTAGGATTAGCATTTAAAACATATGAATCGAAAAGCAAATAACAATTGAAAGTATTTGTTTTAAATGTCAAATATATTCGTGTAATTAATTATTCAATCATAATCCTTTGTTATGTATATGCACATATCAATATCAAAAAAATACTGGTGTCGATCATCTTATCTTGCAGAATTTTCAAAACTCATGTAATCGACCATCGATAGAAGAAAATTGAAAACACATAATGGTAGATACATCAAGCTGTGTTTGGCGTTTCCTACCAATCGTCGTTCTATAGCACATATACTATGTTGTTGCATTTATCAATTTTTCTTGCTGTATAGATTTCAATTAGTAGTAGTTCAGAGAAACATCTAATGAAACATTCTGCTTTGAGTGTTAATCACATTGAGAGCCTCGACACCCAACATCTGCTACCCACATTATTATTTTAATACGCTGGAAGGCGACTCTTCTTTTTCTTTTTTGGTTCTTCTGCGTGGCATGAGAACAATTAATGAATAAGTAAAACAAATCAATCTTCAGTCAACTTAGAACGAACACACCTGTAAAAGAAGGTGAAGCAGAAAAACGGAAACCTGAATCATTCATTGCAATACTAAAAGAAAGAAATCTTTATTTTTTTATCATAAATAAAAATGTCTGATCTTTGATAATTGAGTTATTAGTATGAGCGGAGCTGGACATAACCGATGAGTGGATATCATGTATATGTGTAAATATACACAATGATTAGATAATATTGTTCATCAACCCGAGATGATATTCTATAGGAGGAGAAAAATAAATCTTGTATTCCAACGTACGGATATGGCTGTGATATGAAGATTTTTCTTCACTTCTACCCACTTCTTTATACTCTCACTTCCTAAACTCACACTTTTCCCAATGGATGGAAATTATCTTTGACTTTTTTATTCAGTTTTCCAGTAGCTAATAAACAACTGTTTATTTTTAAATGCTATACCTCATCAAAAAGTTCATTATGAAATCTTGATTTCTTCTCTTTCTTTTGAGTTGTCCTAATATATTTTTTAAGCTTATGTTAAATTCATTTTAACTTGTATTTTTGTTTATTATACGATTAAAAAAACAAGTGTGCGAAATAACTATCCCCGTTGTTCATGGAGATATAATATCATCAAACAACAAGATTTGAAAACTTCACGTTCAGAAGAAGAACTCATTTTCAAAGAAGAATAAAAGACTATGATTTAGTTAAAAGTTGAATCATTCAATTTTTCTGGTTACGGACTATCATGTACTGAATTGGACCAAAGGAATACTGATACTCAAATTTTAGCATGATCAAGTGCTGAAAAATTCATGTTGCTTAGACATAAATGAGATTTAGTTATTAAGGACAACTGATAATCGATTAGTCTACGTAAATTATAAAAAAGTGATAAAAAGATTGTCAGCTCTTGAATTACAAGCATAAAATAAAGTAAAATCAATTATTAAGGTCAGAAAAAAGGATATAATATGCAGAGTTATTTGCATTAACGTGAAGAAATCATTTGAGATGTATGTTCCCAAACTTTTGCTACCATCTCTTCTTGTATTGGTCTCTTATTCGTTACTGTTTCTCCTTTGTCATTGACATATCTATAGCCTTTCTCTGTTCCAAGCATTCCATATATCATTAGTTCAGCACAATCTTCTGGAGTAACTCCTAAACCAAGGGCTAACGAACATTTTACTGGTATTCGAGCCCAAAATGGTAAATTATCGACAAGTGATGTACGAACAACTCCAGGAAATGCATGAGTAAATGTTATATTTGTATTTTCTGGTTGTGACGCAAGATATTGTATAGCATGATCAGTAAATGATATTGCATGATTAGCAGCTGAAGCAAGAGAATATGAATTTTCTAGTGCCATATCATTCCAATTGATTTTAGATGGATTTCCATTGACACTGTCTAATACGAATAGAACTTTACTATGATTTTGTGACGATCGAAGTAATGGAAGAAGTTCTTGTACGAATAAAATTCGACCATAATAGTGTAAAGCTAGTTTATTGTCAATATTTTCTGTTGTTGGTGTTCGACCTGCCATAGTTAAAATTCCTTGTGTTAAAATCAGCATGTCAACTGCATTAATCTTCTTTGTTACTGCTCGAATTTCAGACATGAGTGAGACATCAGCACGAATAAATTTTGGATTTGAACCTAATTGTGATAGGATAGCATTAGCAGCCGATTCATTTCGTCCAACAATGGTTATACTAGCAGATGGACAATGTCGAGCTATTGAAAGAGCTATTGCTCGACCAATACCTGATGTACCACCAACGACGACAACATTTGGAGGTGGTTTTAAAGAAGATAGAATACGAGCGTTTGAAGCAGTTGCTGCTCGTACAGCGGCGGACATTTTCAATGATTAGTTCTAAAGAAGAAATATTTTTTAATACTAAGCCTGAATTAAACATTTTTTCTACTCAATCATCATTACCAATTAAACAACTGCAGCAAATAAAAATAAATCAAACTTGACCCTTGTGTAATCTTGAAATATTTCAATTTACAGAATCAAGAATAATAGAATACAGTAGATGATTTCCTCTCTAGTCACTATGTGAGATTTCTAAGGGTTTTAAAAATTAATTACGGAAGTTGTAATTAGGATCTGCAAGAAATTCGTTGAAATCTACTGAAATTTCTTAAAAATCATTCATGATTTGATACATTATTTTCTGAAAGATATCTAAATTCGGATTAGTTGTCTTACAATTTTAAAGTATACGCCATCGACTTCGAAGCACCTTCATGGATCATTTGGTGAACCTATTTATTATCATTGTCCTAAATTAGTTCATTCCACTAATATTTCACCTCCGGAGGACGGTAAAATAGTACGTCGGATAAAGTCCGATGCCTGTCGAACAGTTTTAATAAAAACCGTTTGACTAAAACTCAACTCTCTTACATATAAAATTTACGTAGTTTTTTGTAGCTCGTAAATAGTATACTTACCTTCTTGTGTAAAAGCAATAGAGTAATATTATCTGTCCTTTTTTCACAATAACATGTGTGCATAATGTTTGTGAAAGAAAGAAAAGAGCAAAAAGAATCAATAAAACAGCCGTAGTAAAAGACGACGTGGAGAGAACAGAAAGAAAGAAAAAAAGTCGATTAGTATTCGAATGACGTGTCTCTCAGAAAAGAAGATATTTAATCGGTTGAATGATACCTTGTTAAAAATAGTAAGACTATTTGTTTATTATCTCTCATCGATTGAAGCCAGTTTTTTGAAGATAAGCTTGTGGGGAATAGTAACTGGTCGACTGGTTATTACCAATTCTTTACACGAACAAAGATGGCGTATACGTCCGCACCTCCCCAAAAAAAGAAAGAGAACCAGTTGACATTCATCGATCAGATAGAATTATAATCTGGTGCTTCCGACCTTAGATTTATTAAGCTGTATCAAAAATGACTGATTCTACTTCAAATTTTTTATTCATACTATTCGTTCGTAATATGGGATAAAGAAAAGCTAATACTCAGTACTTTGAAGTTTTGTTCATGATCTTCATATACGACAGTCCTGATTTTCTTTCAAAGAATCATAAGCTTAATGGTAAATCTTGAAATTCTTGGTGGAATGTGATTAATACGATCTTCTTCTGGTCTTCATTGTTGTCGGCTTGATATTGGTTTTTCTAGCAATTTTATAATCATTTTTTTTATATGCAGTGATTGGGGCATTGTGACCTATAAGAGTTAGTGTTTCTGGCACACTGGTGAATACTGAATAGATGAAATAGCAAGATAGTCGTTCTTCTTTGATTGAGACTGTTATTACTGCTGCCAGAATATTGAACAGAAAAACTGTCATAAAAGGAAAATAGAATCATAAGTATCCAATATCTCATGAAATGTAACCGAAAACAGCCAAGTTTTTGATCGATATTACAGTTCTAAACTTTTTTTCCTAAAACTTATGCGATTTAGTCAGAAAGATAAATATAAACGAAAGGATAGAAATTATATGAAATTCCATAAAAAAAGTAAGTAGATAAGTGACTTGTTATACGATGACAGCTTCCTTGACTGTAATTGCTGTTTTGATATCACTAAACATAAATTTTCTAACTGCTTCAGACATTAGAGTTAGAAGAAAATAGAAAAAAACGCTATATATTTTACTTTATATTATATTTAAAATAGTAATCATAATTACTTATAGAATGATTTACATTTTCGAAAGAAGATATTAAACTTTTTCAAATTTTACTTCTGGAATATTATAAACTATCTCTAAAAATGAAGAAAAACAATAGTTCTTAATTTGTTTCATCGATTAAGATTTGTCATTGAATTGATTATTATTTTGCTGAAGCTAAATGTTTTCTGCAAAAGTAGAAAAAATATAAAATATAAAATAGATAATGATTCGAGTTTATTACATAGATTAGTATGACGTTCATTCAGTTTTCAAATCATTTGTTGGATATGAAATAGTATGTTTTTCGAGTACATAATATGGTGGGCCTACTTTACTCATAGATAACCCGTGAGCCATTTCAACTCGTTTCAAAAATTCCAGTTTTGTCTCACCAGGTAAAACAGTTATTGGAGCCGATCCAGGCATACTTGCGAAAGTGACAGCTCCATCAGCCATTAGTTCATCTTTCTTGTCAGCACTTATATTTTTTAACTGTTCCGTAGTACATACTTCATACCAGATTGTAAGTCGACTTTTCGATTTTTGAGGATAAATAACTCGATGAATACCTGGTTTAAGTCGATTTTGTGTGATGCGAGATGCCGCTTCTCCTAACCAGATGACACCAATGTTTGGTTCTAAAGGTCCATCTACCCACTCATTGTTCGTCATATTTTTCAATTGAAGTCCTTCATGTGTCGATAAAATACTAATTGAAAATAATCCTGGATCATAATGTGGAACACAGTTGACTTCTTCGGTTGTTTGTCCGTTCTCTGGTGGTTGAAAGCCACTTTTTTTGTTGAAGTAAGATACAATGTCAAGCATACCGAAATGCTCATCTTGAAATGGAAGATCGGCACGTTCGATAAGAGATGATAAAGATGGCTGCTTTTGAAATACTGAATGTTGATCAAGGACTTCGATTAAACGTTTTGTAATGGCATCTAATACTTGAGAAAGATAGTTCAATGGTTGAACAAGCGTCTTTGGTACCAGTCCTTTATTTGCAAATTGACCAAAATAACTTCCAGTCAGAAGTTTGATTCCTTCTTTATGGTCCATTTTAGAATATCCATATATAGCCAAGTGCTGTGAATATCTACTCTTACTATTATCAGACTTGAAAAATGTCGACAGTTGCCTGGTCAACATTCTGTCTAGAATGAGTTCAGTTGGTAAAAAGACGAAACACCAGCCATTCGATTCAAATTCAGTTTCCATTCGTTTTATTTCAGTAACATCATTAAGATTTAATATTTTATTTAAATCGATAATGACTTGTGTTTTCTCATTTGATGAAGACATGTTTGAGAAATTATGTGGGTCAAATGAAAAGAATTGTTATTTTTTGAATATATTATAGTCACTCGGCGACTGCTTTGCTATATAAGCAAAAGAAGAGTTATTGCACAACGTTTCTCGCATGTAGCGTCATTGATGGTGAAATTATGTAAACGCATCGCTTACTCACTGACAACTACAACTTCCAATAGCAACTCATCAGCTGCATCATGATTGGATAATTTCACATAAGTATTTAAAGAGATTTTAATTTTAAAAGCTTAAATTTCTGCTCTAGACTTATATCTGCATTAAAAACGATTGAAACAGTACAAAGATATGTTCGAAGACTTTATAAAAAGATTCGATTGAGTATATATTTATGTATCATCGAAATTTGTACGTTTCTCAAGACAATTATTTCTCGTTCTCTTTATCTAAGTCGTAGAATGATACGAAGTAGCATACTCAAGATCGCATTTCACTACCAGTTGATCGATCACTAAATATCCAAATATCGAATCAATGCTACTTATTCTATCATAATGTTCTAAACACAAAAGTTCAATATTACGTTTATTGAGGGTGTGGGTGTCGGTGTCGGTCTTCTCTTACCAACATATGCATACTCACACTCACCCTTGAGTCAACTTTTCTTTTTCTCAGCAAGAAATATTTTTCACTACGTTAGAATGTGCGCCTTTTACACAAAACCGTCAATTTTTTCGTTAGTTGTTTGTTGAAGTAATGCGTCACCACACTGCTTGATAACCGTATTCCCTTTACATTTCGTTATCCCGCTACTTCATCAGTTTGTTATTCTGATCTCGGCCTCATCCTCAGTTGATGATCAGCGATAAACCAAACTAGACGCCATAGTCCATGGGTATCTGCGTTCGTTGTAATATCATTGATTGTTTCTCTATCTAGTCCTAAATTGTAACTATCTTTCATATACTCAAGTACTCTTGAAAGAAAATTTTCGATTTTACTCTTGGTTTAAAGATTTATTTTATAGACTTGGTTACTGTTCTTTCGTGATCCACTGCCACTTAATGACGATGCCATTAAAATGGTAGAAAAATGGACGATGTTCATGTATCGAATGGTTGGCTTTTAATGTAAATAGTTTAGAAGATATGTCTCTGTCTTTGAGAAACATGAAATTGGCCTAACAATCTGTAGGGAATAGAAAGTAGTCCAGATAGGACGATTGGTTGTGATGAGTCTCAATATGACATCAGATTTCAGCTTTTTCATCGATTTAAGAATGTCGGTGGGCGTGAGGTGCGAGATGTGGTTCTTGTTCCACCCACATCCACGCTCTTCATTACATCCACTACTAGAATAAACATCTTTAAAAAGTCTAAACTTCTCAAAATTTATTCTATTGATATGATCATCAATTTTTTGTAATAAATTCTTATTGTGAAACACATAGAGAGTATCGGATCAGACTGCTTGAAATTAAAGTGGCTTGACTACTTTTATAGCATTTTATAAAACAAATTATTTAATGATTAATAGTTAAAGAGAGAAGTTTCAATTTATATTCATGAAGAACTATCGACAAGTACTATTCAAGACTAATTATTTGACCGGACATTTAAATAATTGAACTTCTTTTTTCTAATTCTGAAAATTACTTTCAACAAAATTTTCTAAAAAGTTTAAATCTTTGTGAGTTCATATTTTAGCCAACAGTAAGAAGTAGCCGTCAAACAGTACGATGTTTTTTGATAGAAAATAATTCAACACAGTTGAAACTCACTAAATTTTAACAGTAATTCCAAAAAAGTCATAGATAAAATAATCTCACAGATAATTAATTTATCTTCTACAAGATTATCTAATATGGGTAGGTCAGTTTCATATTATCAGCTATTATTCTGTCACACAAGAATTGAATCACTATTTAAAGATGCCACATTTTCTTCTCGTTCATGTCACCAGCTAGCAGTGAAAAATTATATCGATCTGTTTCTAATAGCTTTGTATAAAAACACTACTCAAAAGCGTAGCTAATTTATAAATAAAAATATCTCCATGTGTGCATTGGATTGAAAATTATAATTGTTTTTTTTTTCCATTAGAAATGAGTTATGACTGTTAACTATTCAAGAGAGACAAGGTTATTTTAATATAATTCTGTACTGTCATTTGATATACTTATAATATTTAACTTTAATAAATAATATTCTATACTAATAATGAATTTTTTCGATTAAATTTGATCCAGTTTCGTGTGTTTTGTTTTTAAATTGTAACTATGAAATGAAGAATAGTCCAATTTGTAACATCTGCGAGACAGTAGTAATTAAAATCAATCTTCTTATTAATTGTCATTATGAATAGCTTGTAGATTATTGCAAGGTTTAAATTATTATTTGTCTATATACTTCAATTTTTATCAAAGATATCGACGAGAATTTTTTGGACTACAAATCGCGGAAACTTTTGATTGTTTTCTTTGTGGAATCTGCATGTAGTTACTTGTTAATAGAAATTTTGAACTATCTTTACTTTTAAAAATATTCCATCCATATCCAGAGAAGTCATTTGTAAATAGAAATTAACAATAGTAAAATTCAGTCTAAAAATATGTTATATTAGATATAAAGTTTCAAAAAAGCAAATGTTGAACTATGTTACGCGAAAAATAGACGTTCAAATCGGGTCATATGAAATGATTTAATCGAATGAATGGAAAAATAACAAAAACTCTTCTATCATCATTTGATAGAACTCAAGACATTAGTTAAATTCCATATTTTGCTCCTTTATGGATCATTTTTAAAAGATTTCTACATTAAGATTCTATATGCTTTAGTCAGTGTAGGATTATTTCTGTATTGAGAAGAGTGGAGTGTGGGTATCAATGGAATATAAGTCTAGATGGCTGTGAATGAAACAGGTGCCAGTGTTTGCGAGGTGTCTATTGAGTTACACCGACAGCACCCATACACACACCCACACTAACACCTACACTCATACTCCACACCGACACTCACATGGATAGCAACACATACAGACACACTCACACATTCATCCACGCCCTCATCTTGTTTCAAGCTAACTGATGCCATCATTCGAAGAAGTCTAGACAAAACAATCTGTTTATTGTTCATCGAGTTTCAAGACGGTTTTTGACAAATCTGAATTTATTTCAACGAAACATAGCAGGTGATCTTTTGTCTTATACCTCTCAATTTCTGTAGTGCAGTTTATTGAATGGATTTTGCCGTGCGTTATTATGGAGCTTGTTGAAAAAGACTTATGGTCCAACCCAAGTTGTTTTCATAAACCCTCAAATGTTTATGATCGTAATAAGTCCAAGCACATTGAGCACATCCAGTTTTGTAAATTAAAACCATCCAGATTTTTCCATAAGTGGAGCCTAGCCAACGTTTAACATCTTGAGCGATTTCAAACATATTTGATGATCCGTGTGTATCAATTGAAGTATTGATTGTGCTTAATATGTTGATTCTCATCGTATCCGTGATTCCTGACTCTTGTGTTTGAATTTCCCATTTCCCCATTCTGATCGATGTGAAGAACAACTATCTAGAATGATCATATTTCAACTAGAGAGAGAACATAATGTGTTTATATTATCCATTTATTTAAATTCATCTGGATGAGGGCTTAGGTATGAATGAGTTCGAGCTATTAAGACCAGTTTTGACGTCACTCAGCACGTCTCATCAGATGGCTTCATTTCGGTTTCCTTTACAATGAGGACTTTTTTGAATCTGATCTTGAAATAGCGCTATTTCAAAATAAGACATGAAAAATTCCTCGAAGCAGATAGGACCGAATTGAAAATATGTAATAAGATCCTTCAACAAGGTTGAAATCGGTCTTGGCAGCTGTATTCATTTCACGTTCCCACCCTTATTCATGCCTACTCAAAGCTTTTCGTGTCGGCTTTCGTTTTTCATTTGGCCTCCTACCAATTCATCAACGAAAGTCGCTTCGCCTATGTATCGCAGAGCACAACTTATTTGATTAAGGGCGAGCACGAAAGAGTAAGACAATGAACGAGAAATGAGTAACTCTAGGAGTGTAGGTATATGTAAGAATGGCTGAAGAAGAGACCATTAGTCACTTACATGCATATTGTGAAATTTTCGCCTTTTCCAACATTTTACCCGAACGCATTATTTAGTTTTAAATCACGTTGGCTTTCTGTATCACACATTTGCCATTCATTCTAGTTACGATTTGGATGTTGACAATGACCAGCAACATTCAAATATCCAAAAATGAATTAAACGGATTTTATATTGAAAACCAAAGTGAATTAAGAGTAAATACTGCTTTCTGAAGCAAACAATTGTAAAAGTCGAAAAACCGTCAGATTTTGAAAGTCATGAGTAATGTTATTGTTCGATTTTATTTTGTTTTGAAGGCGGAAGAACCATTATGTACTAACTACATCATACATTTTTTTTCAGAATCTGACGGTGAATGTTTTACGGAAAAAAATATCAGGCATCACCGATAAAAGTTGATGAAGATTGCAACTAAATAATGACAAAACTATTTATTTTGGTCGATTTATAAAAACGAGATTTCACTATTCTTATCTATAAAAATAACCTCATACGAAGTCAAAAATTGTCCAATTGGTTTCGTTTTTTTACACACATGTAAAACTCCAAGAGTTATTACGGGTTTTAACCCTCTTCTTCGAATTTTAAAAGTTTATAATCCGAATCTTCGAATAATTTAAAACTCGTAAGAGCTCTTGGAGTTTTACATGTATGATAGGTGTGCTCACTGGCTTCAACTCATTCGCTTCAAACACTTATACCCTGTTTATGCCATATCAATGAAATACCCATATTTACAATGCATCATCATGCACGTTTTTTTTTGCCAGCTACGTTTCTTTTTCTTTTGTTCCTTATCTATTACGATAACTGGTAAGGTGAGAAGACTGTAAAAAATCCCAAATAGCGGTAGTTGTGCTGCAGAGATGTCCATCGCGGCTGAAAATCTGCCGCTGCCGCACCGCAGCCGCGCCGCGACGGTCTATAAAAAAATGTTGCCGCGGCGCTGCCGCGCCGCGATGGCTTATAAAAAAAAACGTTGCCGCGCCGCTGCCGCGATGAATTATCAAATAAACGTGCCGCCGCCGCGCCGCTGCCGCGTCGGTTTACAAAAAAGTGTTTCTAATTTCACTGCTGCGACTATATTTGACCAGAGATATTGGTACTAGTCCATCAGATTCATTCAGTCTCGGGGTGTTTCATTTGTAAACCCTGAAATTCTATTAAATTCATGCAGTTTTTCAATGTTCCCCAAAAAAATCCTGCCGCTGCCGCGATGGTCTTTTAAAAAACCTGCCGCTACCGCGCCGCTGCCGCGATGATTTTTTAAAAATCTACCGCTACCGCGCCGCTGCCGCGGTGATTTTTTAAAAAACCTGCCGCTGCCGCTGCCGCCACAGGCCATCGCGGCAGCGGCGCGGCAGCGGCGCGATGGACATCTCTGTTGTGTTGTAGACCAAGTAATTCAATACTTAACATACTTTTTATCTTCTTATCATAAAACACATTTTGCTACGAACAACAAAAAAAATGACGTCTGTATCGCGACCGTGTGTCTTTAGCGGATGTAAGCGACCATCTCGAGCTTTGTGCATTTGCTGTCAACAGTGTTTGTGCCGTGATCATTTGAAGGAACATTATGATTTAGTTAATGCCCAACTGCCACCATTGGCTGATCAAATCAACGCACTTTCGAATCAATTCAATAACGGTGTTTTGCTAGAATCATCTGAACTTACAGCGCTCAAACAATGGCGTGAAGATGCTCATAAGACAGTGGATCAATTCTATGAGAGAAAATATCGACAATTTGAACAAGTTATTCAAGAAAGGAAAGCCAAACAGAAAAAAGAACTTGATCGAATGCGAAGCAATGTAAATGAATTGATTCAAGAACAAGAAGCAACACAAGATCAGATTGATTTAATGGCAGAATCTATTCGATCTCTCGAACGAGATGTCAATAATCTTGAACATGTTCATTTCAATATTAATCCATTAGTAATTGATGACAATCTCATTTCCGTTCCGCAAGAAACAGCATCAAGAGATCTGTTACTTGTACCATCTATGCATCAAACAATGCAATCAACACCCGACAGAGTAATGAGCAATGATAAACATCGAGTAGAGCATCAAAAACGCAACTCATGTTTCCCAGGTAAGCAAAATACAGATTTTAAAACTAGTCGTACCAAACCACCTATATCTAAAAATTTCTCGATGTATGTTAAGGATCGCTGCTGCAGTCAGTTTCTAACAAATTAGTTCACCATCGAGAATCAAGATAGCGTCCTGACTCATCTTTTATTTATTTTTTATTCCTCTAGTTTTCATATTTAACTTAGTTGTTGTTCATATGAAAATTAGATTGGATCTGGCCTTTATCTATTGCATTTTTCTTCCCTCTGTGTTTCTCTCACACAACTTTCGTTTGAAGACATATGTGATAATTTAGGAAGATTTCCAGGGATGATTCGTTGAGTCTAATCATAGGAGTCTTTGTAATTGAGAATTCAGAACTTCTTCTTTAAGTATCAGTTGAATTTTCTTCGTCCAGAATATATCGTATAAAATTTGGGCTAAAACAAATTATGAGTACAAGAATATTTTAACTGGCTTCTCTGGCTTTAATTCACGAGAACTTAAAATGAAAAACGATAAGATGATTACTATCAAGATTAGAATCAGCTTGATAGGATACAAGTGAATTCTAAAATGACTGTTTGAGTACTTCTATCTGAAATAAAATAATGACGTGCATTTCAAGCGAGTATTGAAGTTACTAGAAATTTATTGACCGCCTCTACACTGTTCATATAGAAAATCTTAATCTTCGACCGTTACACAAGGATAAAAATATACATATTCAAACGTTCGATGGAGAAAAAAAAAACAACTTTTTCTTAATTTTAGAACTGATTGTTTCGTAGATGTTGCTTAAGTAGAGGCTTTCGAACTTAAATCATATCTGCCCTCACCGCACTGTCTACATTGAGATTTTCTGTCTATACTAAAGAAAGGTTTATCCATTCAAATCAGGAAAATAGAAATTCCGATATAATTCGTATCATTTGTATTTTGCAGATACTCACTATATCTTGAAAAATATTTGCGATAATTGAAATATTTTCGTGTTCTCGTTCATGCAACCAGAATTTTTATCCATTTTGTGAAGCCTTTAGTTTGTTTTTCCTCGGTTCTCTATTAAGCCATATAATTCTTTCTTCAGTTTTGTATCCACAAACAGACAATAGAGATAATACAGGGTATACTAAGATCCTCGTTTTTTTCATTGATATGGATGCAGGTTTGTTCAGTAAAGAATAAAAACGTAAGATCTCAATCTAGTCATTCTTGTAATGTCTAAGCCAGAATTCATCAAGTAGAATGTTTTTGAGCTACCTTCATGAATAGAAAATTACTACTATAGATCATAGTTACAATCGGAGTATTCAGTTCAAGAAAACAGACAGAGCTAGACGTAAAAAACTGGTCATCGACCAGGATTATATAATGATCCTCTAACTAGTTTTTCGGTCAACTGCCACGAAAAAGAAACAAGAATGAATGAAGTCGAATACGTTTTGCTCTATTTGTTGATTTCGGATATCAACTGAATTCTTTGATTATCTAGGCGTTCATCGTTCTTCTTTTATTGTTTCTATTCTTCCTTCAACATATTTTCAATCATGCTTCACAAAATACAATCGGTAACTTTCTAGAAAAATGTATTCTATATTGGACGAGCTCAAAATTAGTTGTAAAACGACTTTTAATCGTTTCAATGACAGAAAAAAAAAGTTTTCCATTATTTTTAAGGGAAGTTATTTAGCTTGAAAACACTTTACGAATGAATATGACACCGAAAACTGTTTTTTCAATCTCGTATAAATTATAGAGTTATTAGTGTGAATAGAGTTAATTAATAATTATTCTAGATAAACTTAATCCAAAATTGATCAAGCTAACGAGATGGGAAATTGAAGAACAAGGAAGTGAAATCCCAGATTCGATGAGAGTAAATATATTGAATATAATCAGTACATCAATTGATATACATGGAACGTTAGAAATGCAGAAAATAGCTCAAGATGTTAAAAATTGGCTTGATGAAACTCACGGGAAAAGTTGGACTGTTGAAATTAATGATGCACGCAACTATCAGCCATCTCACACACGTTTTGGTACTAAATACTTGAAGATCCAAGAAACAAGACTGGAATGGATTATTGTACTTTTTAAAAATATATGAGACGATTGATTCTATTAATAGAATATGTACTATTATGATTTTCATGATAAGATCAACAACAGTATGTTCTTATCTTTTACAATGATTCGAAAATAAGCAAACATATTGAATAACCATGAAAGAGACAAACAAAATTCTGATTTTTAGATTCCATTTTATATACCAGAGTGTGTTTGTATTTGATGTGAAGCTGACACAATATGCGAGTGTAGGTGTGCAATGTCAATGTTTGTAAAGTGTGTGTAGGAAACCAGATCCACACATAGCAGCAGTCATAACTACACTCAGAATACTTATGGAGGAAAAGTTTTTCGACGAAAAATATCTGAGAGAGACTCTTACCTTCATTTTTTTTTTCGAGAAAATGTCTTCTTAAAAATTGTTTTATGTTATATATGATTCGACATGTTTTAAAGCGTTAATTTTCAATTTACTAGTTTTGTCGATTAAATATTCTTCAGAACTACAAAACTTACAAAAGATATTTAAAAACCAGGCTTTTTGAAAGCTCACTATGCAGACAAGTAATAATGACGAGTTTTTCTTTAATATACCTGATTTTCTACATATGTAGCACAACTCAAATGTTTTAAACTGTTAAATTCATCGTTCATTGTATTGTTTCTACGTAAAATAAATACATATGTGTGGCACACTTTTGACTTAAACTCCTAGTGACAATACAAATAACAAATCTTGTTTCATATGAATATTGATTATCAATATTTATTAGGTTTGTGTTCATTGAACGAAGTTCTTTTGTATTTGTCTATTTTTGTCCGTTATGTTGGCCTGTTCATCCATGATGAGGAGAGAAAATATTTTCGTAGCATTATTTTCTATAGTAAGTAGGTTAAATACATTTTTTTAATATATTTATCTATGCAACATATCACAATAAACATTACGAATAAATATAAAGTCGAACATAGTTTTCTGCTAAAATAAATTAAAAATCATTGAAAGTGATTTTTTTTGAAAATATTTCGAATTTTTCTCTTACATAAATCCTGTTTTTTTTTTATACAACAAAATATTTTTACACTAGTCAACCATCTTGCGATCGTTGTTTCCAACTTTGTGTTTTTCGTAATTGATCAATACAAATTCTGTTTACATATACTGCAGTTAAGATTCTTGTTTTAGGCGTCCATAGATGTAATAAAATCCACAAAAAAATAAAAACAATATGACTATTAGTCATCGTCACATACAAATGAATAATTACTATTCAGATGTTCGCATGTATGAATATTATATCGATAATATTTGCTATTGTGTCAGGAAGATTAGATAAGAATCTTTTAATCGAAAAACATCAAGCTAAAAAGCATGATGACAAGAGTTTTAATGAGTATTAATTCAATCTTCTATTTATAATGAGAAGTTCACGATGAAGATCAATCATATGAAACAATTGATCAAAATATTAAATACCCAAATATACAGCTCGATATTACAAATATTGTTAGATAATATAAAGAAAGAGTTATGAATTATCTTAACTTTCTAAGTATACAAAAGAGACGAGCGTGACTAAATCATACATCAAAATTATTTCCCAAATGTGAAACACTCACTGATACATATATGATTATATTGTACAAAGAATGACTCAACATAATGTGCGAACAATATGTAATCAGATACCTATACCCCGAAAGGAAAAAAGATATTTCCTCAGCACATGTGAAAGTATGTGCACAATCGTGACTAGAGAAAAAAAAATATGCTGCAATTGAATGACTAAGCTGTGAAGTATGGCAACGATATATTAAAACTGAATTCGATTGTGATCTGAAAATAACAATCTGATGGATATTCCAGTGACTCATTTACAGATGGTACCGATCCAATAAACAAAATCTTATTGCGAACATTTTTTTCCTTGGACAGTGTTCTATGATTGTTTCATAGACTTATTGTATTTTTTTTAATCGTCTCTGCTTTCTTTTTTATTTACAGTTTTATGTTTGTTGTTCGTCTAAATCAAGTTATTAGTATTCGTATCGCTTCTTCTTCGTCTTTTAATTATGAAAAATGAAAGAAATAGAAAAATATACAGTTTCTATCAGTATCAACCTGGATTTTTCTCATTAATTTTTTTTCTTATTCATTTGGTATTCTTCAACATAATCATTAGTACAAAACATATTTTGACTCAGTCGGAGTAAAAAGAAAAAACCAGTTGTGAATCATATAAAACAAAATAAACGAGAAGGTCGTTGATTAATATCAAATACATAGCCACGATAAAACTGTTTTTTGTTTTTGTTAGGTTAAGACAACTAATAAAAAGGTAAAGAAAATGATAAATCATTACTGAATTAGTTTCTTTTAGGCTCATACAAAGGTAAAAAACATTTATCATGGCTGGTGTAGCAAAAATTTTTGATGGTCATATTCTAAATAAATCAAAAGAATTAGTTGATCTTAATGATGAAAAATATAAAGACAATATAATTGGTCTTTATTTTAGTGCTCATTGGTAAATTTTTATTCTTTTATATTTTATTAAAATTCTTTTTTTTTTTTTTTTTGTTTCTTAGGTGTCCACCATGTCGTGGTTTTACTCCGGTATTAATTGAATTTTATAAATCATATGCAGAAAAAAAAAAATTTGAAATAATATTTATCAGTTCTGATAATGATGAAGATTCATTTAATGAATATTATAATGATATGCCTTGGTTAACATTAGATTTTAAAGAACGTGAAAAAGCAGAAAAAATAGAAGAAAAATTTAATATTACTGGAATTCCAAAATTAATTTTACTTGATGGAAATTCAGGAGATATTGTTTGTAATGATGCAAGAAATCGTATTCAATCAGAAGATACCAAAGGAGAAAAATTTCCATGGAAATCATCATAAAAAGACTTTTCTTAGTTTAATCGCATTATATTATTAATCAAATATTATAATTTTTTTTTTAAGTGTTACATGTTTTTCTTCTCATACTACTCTTTTTCAATATATTCAAATAAACGAGAAAAAAAAACGATTAATTATGTTGTTTTTTTCTTGATAAATCTATCTTTAATTTCTACCTATATTTTCATATTGATTGAAGACGATAATTACTATGTTATACTTTCAATGAATTGCAATGGTTGTTTTTATTAACCTTTAGTTAAATCAACATTTTTCTCTTGATAATATAACCAAAAAAACAATAGTCATACAGTTGCATAGAAAGTGCACTAAAACATGTGAGCAAGAGCAAAGTTTCTTTGGTTAGAAACTGTTTAAGTGCTCCTAAATGTATACGGTAAAGGTACTCTAACCTTTTTAGAAAAACTAATTTATCGAAATGAAACTTTTATCATAGAAAAATTTTAAAATGTCATTTGAACAAATAGTTCCTCAAAGGTATTGGTTTTGATATGAAATCAACATGACCTCTTTACTTCTTTTCATAACAAAGTTATACAAAGGTCATGAATAAGCTGAAAGTTCGATCTATCTTTTACATATTATGCTGAATTTTTTTATCAAAAGCATTTCTCATTAGAACTACTGATTCTGGAACATAGCGGTAGAAATAGATTACTCTAAATGATATGATTCACAGTGACATACAAGTTTCTTCAACGTTTCACTATCTCTTTGGCAATAACTAATTGAGAGTACGATATTATACAAAAATACAACTCAGTGGGTATGAAGTCAATGAATCATATAGCTGTCACTATTTATATTTTTTCTACAGGAAGAAAACTTTGCAATATATTCCATAATGTTGCAAAAAATAAGGAATGAGCTAAATCTATGCAAAGAAACTAAAGATATGTGACTCACGCGTCACGTAGATGTTACAAACCTATCAAATTGTAATCCTTAATTTACCGTATTATAGTAGATTATTGTCTCGCTCGAATGAGTAATAGATAATAATATATGAATCAGAATAATTGAATAAACAATATATAATTGAGAAAAACATTTCTTTCCCTTTTCGTTCTTATCTGTTTTTCTTGAGTTTCTTTCTGTATTACTAATTTTTTTTCTTCGTATTTGTTTTATAGACATCTGATTGTATACAGTTAGTGTTTTATCATTATCTTCATCTTTTTTCGGTCGTATAATTTTACATGTTTAGCCATCTAACGGAAGCACTCGTTAATAAACTTGGTAAGAAAAGAGTCTTGAAATGGTTCAATTAACTTTTCATATTGTTATTTAGAAGAACAACGAGCAAAAGAACCTTGTTGTATCATTAAATGGGAAGACACAAAGAAAATCGAAATTATCGCACAAACATATATTCGTCTATCACCATCACAAGATCCTGAAGATGATGTTACTTATGCGATTGATATGGATGGTGAAAAACGTTATGGAACAGTTCTTGCTCATGGTAAAATAAATCAATCTCTTCATAGTGAAACATGATCTAAAATGAGTATAGGGGTAGATCTTCGAATGTTCTTCCACGGACAGATATCTTTGCAATGCTTTCCTCTTCATTTACAAACTGCATATCAACAAATTCTGGTTATAATCTGTATTTCTAGAGAATTAAATAAAAGAATGAGATGAAACAAATATGGAATAGAACAACCTTACTATAATTAATAATAGCAGTTACATCATGTTTTAAACAGCAGTATTTTTTATAGATTTGTTTAAAAGAAGTTTTTGTTTACAAAAAAACAATAAATAAGGATTCATTTATATGTATATAATGATAAAAATTTATTTTTTCTAGTTTTCCAAAAAATAATTTGCTGCATGGAATAGATTAGTTCCTATCAAAAGAATTATTTGAAAAGTTCATACGATCAGAACTAAACATGTCAATCATCGATCAAAAATATTTATCACATTGTTATATACTGAAATTTCTTAATAATAAGTTGAAATTAAAAATCCTAAGAATTAATAGAATTTTGAAGCAATATTTTGCATCGAAAAATTTTCAAATTTTTTACGATAATAATACTATCTTCAAGTTCTATTGATTTTTCATCTGAATTCAATATTTTAATTTAATAACTTTTTCTCTTTTCAATAAAATAAAAAAAATTAAATTAATTTCTTTATCTGTATTATTAGGTACAAAAGAATATTGTGAATCTATTCTACATAAATTTTCACCTGGTGAATCAAAACGTCAAATTGAAAGTAACAAAATAAATTTTGTATTTTTTTTAAAGAATTTTTATCATTACATATTTCTTATAGATTTTTCTTCAGAAAATAATTCCGAACATATGAATGATTTATTATTAATGAGTGTTCTTGCAAAATTACTTAATAAAACTGAATCTACTGATACTTATGATGATAGTGATGTTCATGATGCTAAATGTGCTGTATGTGAAATGCAACCTATACGTCAAACTGATCGATATCGTTGTTTAGAATGTACATCATCAAATTATGATATATGTGGACGTTGTTTTGAAAGACATCGTCAAACAGGAAAACATTTTACTGGTCATGCTATGGTTCATTTTAAATTACCAAATGAAGTTTTAGGAATACAATTTAATAATATTGATAATGAAATTAATTTAAATAATTTAAGAAATTTAGATGCATTACGTTATGAACAACATGATGGTATAAAATGTGATGGAATTTGTTATCAAAAAAATATTATTGGTTTACGTTTTAAATGTGATACATGTTCAAATTATAATTTATGTGAAATATGTGCGATTAATAAACATATTTGTACGAAAAATCATGAAAAAGATCATCCATTAATATTAACTTCGAATAGAGTTATGCCTAAAATTGATCCAGATGATATTGAACTAGAAGAAGTTTTAGGTAAAGGAGGATTTGGTAAGTTATTCAATTGATAAATGAAAAAATATATTTATATAGATTAAAATATTAGGTCATGTATATAAAGCAATATGGAAATCAAAAAATCGTCCTGTTGCTTGTAAAGTAATTGAAATATCTGGTAAATCATCATCATCAGATCCATTACGTCGAAGTTTTCTTCAAGAATTAGCTGCATATAGAGAATTATCAGGTCCATATATTCTTCGAACATTTGCATATGCAACTCGTGATATACCAGCAAATCGTAATCGTGGACAAAAAATTCAATTTATGATATTAATGGAATTAATGGGACGTGGAAGTTTACGAGATGTTCTTGAAAATCAACCATATGAATTATCATTAAGACGTAAATTAACAATGTCTCGACAAATAGCATCAGGTATAAGACGTATTCATCAACATGGAATGATACATCGTGATATTCGACCTGATAATATTCTTGTTACTGATAATTATGTTGCTAAAATTGGTGATATGGGTATTGCTCGTTTTCTTGATCCAACTGGTCAACATACTTTAATAGGTTGTGAAAAATTTATGCCACCTGAATTTTTTCGTAATATATCTGATGGATATTGTAAATCTGATGAAAAATTAGATATATATACATTTGGTCTTACATTAAATCATTTATTTACAGAAAAAGCTCATGATTTTCGTTCATCTTTACGTTTACCACGTGCTATAATAATTGAAAAAAGTCCAATTTTATATGATGAAATTATTTCAAGATGTTTAGATGAAGATTCAAAACAACGACCAACTGCTATTGAAATTGAAAAAATTTTAAAATTTTATGAACAAGCTTTTTCAAAAACAATAAATCAAAGTACATATGAAAAAATGAATACACAACAAAAAAATAAAGTTTTTATGGAATTTTATGAAAAAAATAAAGTTAAAATGCAACGTCTTGTTAAAGAAAAAATTTCTCGACCACTTATTCGAGAAATTCCAATTGAATTTGTTAATAAGCAACAACAACAACAACAACAACAACAAGCACCAATGTCTAATGAATCGTTAAATGAAAAATGTCGAGTTAATTAATTTTTTTTTTTTTTATTTAATAAATATGATTGTCAATCAATTGATATGTCTCAAGTTTAGATTAATTCAATTCATTAGTAACAATTCTTCTATTACTTGTAGTTATACAGAATAATCCAAAAGTAATGACAATAGTACTTCTATTTCTTATAAAAAGCTTCAAGATACTTTCTCTGTATATAGTCTGATAGAGAATAGAGCATTCTTTCATCTATCAGATTATATAGAGAGAAAGTTTCTTTACGTGTTTCATAAGGAATAGAAGTACCACTGCGATAACTTTTTGGATTGCCCTAAGTAGTATTGAATTGGAATAAAGATTGCTTCTTCTTGATTAATACGCAACTAGGGTTAAAAGTGTGGCACGTAAATCACTGAAAAAAATCGAATTCATATATAATTCATCGATTAATGAAGATTAGTTTTAGCTGTAGAACAGTTATTTCAGTCCAGATGAATAGTTTAACAATAGTTTCGTAGATATGAATACATGTGCGTTCAA
This sequence comes from Rotaria sp. Silwood1, assembly GCA_905250075.1. Taxonomy (NCBI): domain Eukaryota; kingdom Metazoa; phylum Rotifera; class Eurotatoria; order Philodinida; family Philodinidae; genus Rotaria; species Rotaria sp. Silwood1. The sequence goes on from CAJNOP010001311.1 coordinate 30,014, forward strand.
TATTTTATGTTTTTTCTATGCAAACTTATATCTGATGAATTGTAATAGTGTCAACAAGAATTCCGACAGCAACTAAATGTGCTTCTGCTTTTGAAAATTTATGCTAAATTATCAATATTTCCTCAGAAAGAATATACGATTATATCATGGATGTAAAAATGAGACTAAAAAGAGGATCTGCTTCATAGATCCACACTTACTTTACTTTCGAAAAAGAGCTGTTGATCGGTATATAACAAAACTAATAGTAAATATATTAAAAAGCTTTCACTAGCAAGTAGCAACAGTGATATGCTGTATAAAAAAAATGGGTTCAAAAGGATTCTCTGAAAGTTTGATAAACGCTGGTGTGAAGAATATGGATTATGTAGTTTGAAAGGTCAGTGAAATATTCCCTATCTACTGGAATATTGAGCGATGATTATTGCTAGGTGAACCAAAATATCTTCTTTTCTTTTCGATATTTTAATCTCTGAAGAGAAATAGAATACATGGTTTAATTATTTGAAGAATAATTGACATGAACGCCTTACGTTAAAGATAGTTTCTTGATTACATATCATTCTTTTTTTTTCTTGCGTTTTATTTCACTAGGATTATGAAAAGTAATTCCGTAGAACACCGATATGTTATGATTTGTCCTTTAAGAGCTTTTATGCACGTTGCAGAAAAGCATATACAGGTGCTTCGTATCTATTCGTAATCTAGATTTTATGTCAATACGTAACAGGATTTAAGATGCAAATCATACTGTGTTATATATATAAGGAGATAAAGCTTGTATATAATATCATCAATGTTATTGTAAATATTTATCATCAAAGAATTGTTTGTCAAAAGTTCATTTTATCTTATTATAATCAGCATAATAGAAAACTATGTTACGAAATACGATCATATTTTTCCTCTTATTCCAACACAATAATGTCTTTTGTATACTTCCGTTATCTTCTTATGTAACAATTCAAACACATTATTTACAGCCGTTCATTTCAGGCGATGATCAACATATCCCTTTTTATACTGGTTGCAAACCTGTTAATTTAGAATTCAATGTAACCGATATGAATTGTGATTTAATGACACACAACAGAATTTATCTTCCTCAATCACTCAAATTCGCTGGTGAAAGTCAATTACAATCGATTTTGAATGAGTATAAATTGATGAATGTTACCATGATTGAATTGTGGCCAACTCTTGGAGCATTTGGTTTTTATACATGGGTTTACGCTAGAATATTTTATAACGAGACTCATTGGATCTGGTTGAATTCTTCATCGATCAAATTTCCATCGTCAGTTAATTCTCCATTAACTGAATCTGAATATCCCGAACCTTATTTACCTCGATTACTTATAACGTCAAATCCAGATCATCATTTTGAAATATATACTGACCTTTTATTATTACCATCATTATACATGAAACCCGTATTCGGTGATTGTCTGTGGACATCAACTAATTATACAAACTCTTTGAATCAAACGCAAACAACAACAATCTGTTCAGGATGGTTACCAGTCGAAAAAATCAATGAAATCGAACAGGAACTACATCACAATATTTGTGTTCTCTTACCACAACCGTTTCAGATCAATGGAAAACCATACACGTTGTTTGTCAACATTACACAAAACAATAGTTTCCATTGGCCGTCGGATATATTTTGGTATACTGTTCCATCTCCATCACCAAATGACATAATCACGACAAAGCCAGTTTCTGATGCTTGGTTCAATGATCTTCAATGGCCAAACACATTTGTCAATCAATGGAGATCAGATATGTATCAATTGAGTGGTGTCCAATCACTCACGTATGAAAATACAACGCAAATTTATTTGACTCGTAAATCTTCTATACAAACCGATAATCAATTGATGGACTTAATCGATTATCTCATTGAACGTTACAACAAATTGAATATTCGGACGGAAAAACAGATATTTTACTGGCGAAATATAATGCAAGCAAATCTTATTGCTTATATACCTGCTGGCGGATCCTACAAATGTCAGGAACCTGTAATATTTATCGATCATATTGACACTGCATTCGAAGAAGATACATTCGTCAATACCGGAAAACGGCAATCAACGCAAGGTGCCGATGACAATGTTAGTGGTTTGGTTGCTTTACTTCAATCAGCTTCGATACTGAAAAAAACTCAAGAAAAGGCGTGTCGTGATATATGGTTAGTTCATTTGACTGGTGAAGAATACCCTGCGGCTAGTTTGGGTGTCTCACATTTCCTACAGCAGCTATTCATAAAAAAACAGCCAATACACACTGCTGTCATTGTTGATATGATCGGTCATCGTGTCAATCGAAGTGATCCTATTGTTCAAGTCAATGCAGGAGATTCAACCAAATCATTGCTCATGGCTGAATTAGCTCTCAATTATGTTTATCCACGAATCAAAAATGATTTAATCTTACAGAATTTACAGCCCGTTCTACGTCGATGGAGTGATCCATTTGCATATTTGTACAATACTGACGGAATTAGATTTGTTGAATATGGTTTTACTTGTCTGCTATTCAATGAACACATAAATTATCATGAAAATTTCGAACGTGTTGGATATCATGACACATTAGACACTGTGGATTTAATTGATTTTGAATATGGACAAACAGTCTCACAATATGCAATTGCTACAGTAGCAATGTTAGCTCATACAGATTGCCACTCAGACTCACGTTGAAACGAATCTAATCTGGTACCTATCCTCGGATTGACTTCTTTATTATTAATACTGCTTGCGATGTAGCAAACAAACAAAGACTTATGAAATCATCTACTGACATGTACCTACCTAAGATCGAACAAAATACTATTCTTGCCCTATTTAATTAGATTATAGCATTGAATCTATGAACATCGTCTCAGTAGGTAGTGAAGCTAAAAGTGAATACAACAGGATGTGGGTGTAGATAAAGAGATGACCTGTACCTATAGATAGCAGCAGTTACTCAAGTGAGTACTCTATGCAAATATGTGGATTCTTTACGCAAAAGAACACAAAATGTGTGCTTCACAAAATACGATGTACTATAGTCAGAGGATAGAGAAGAAGATATGATGTACGCTGCTGCCTTCCTAACTAGAGATAATGTCAGCGAGAGAGTATTAGAGTTATTGAAAAGTTTCAATATTCGACTCTTAAAGTTTGAAAAAAGGACGACCATGATGATCGCTTTGTTCATATGGAACTGTGCTAATCAACTACACGATGTCGTTGAAATTTTGGCTAGGTAATCAATCCATTGACTACTTGCGTTGTGCTAGTGTTTCAGAAATATTTCACGGCTACACACACACACACACACAAAAGTGACCATTCACGTATAACAGTTAAAATGCGGAACGTGATGATTAATGAATGCTTAACTAAATGGACGGGAAGTTAGATTCATACTTATCACCTTACAAAACCTTAAAAGACACGTCTGAAAACTCGATTTGAGAGATGAAAAATTGTAAGATCCAGAGAAGTCGAAAACTAGCTATCTCAATTTAAACAATTGAAAAAACCTGAGTTAATTTTGATTGGTTGATATTCATAGTAAATTGCTATCTTCGTCTTATTTCGTCTTCAGAGGCTATGACAAGTTTTGATCTCGAAGAATATTGTACTTGAATGTACTATATTCTATTCTGTTCAATAATACTGATTAGTCAAGAATAATTTTCATAATAGTTACTACGAGATTAGTTTGTGGAAACCGATGGAGCCATGGTCATCATCATGAAGAAACCTATTTACGTCAACTGCCATATTCTCGGAAAACAAACCAGCAAAACATTGAAAAGTCTTTAAAAGCATCAAGACCGGGACACGTATGCTAAAAACTCAACACGTTATGTTAGGTTATCTATATGCTGCAGTCTATCTCTTAGTCGTTCGAGCCCACATGCTTGCCCCCCCCCCCTCCCACTTTTGGGTGTTTTACGATTCTCTGTGCTTTTAGAAGGACTATTATGATAATAATACTGTAGTTTCTAAATCAGAAAATAAGGTTTTAGTGATAGAAAAGCTTCTTCAAAATCGAGAATAAATAATATGATGCATGATAGTTCGTTGGTATTCGTGTCTTTAATTCTAAATGTTCAGTATGTGTATTACTTCTTGGAGTATGGTTGACTTCCTCTGTATGCAATCCATTTGCATAAGCACTCTATGAAGCCCTTAGCATAGACACAATCGATCCATTCTGGCGGTAATTTATGAAAACCGTAGTAAGCACCAGCCAGCTGACCATAAATAGCTGCCGTTGTATCAGTATCGTCACCAAGATTTACTGCTGCTAGAGCACCCGCTTCAAATGACTGCGTACTCCAAAAAGCCCATAATGCAGCTTCAAGAGAATTAACCACGTAACCTTTACCTCGTATCCCATCGTCATATCCTTTTCCCTTCTTGAATGATCCTTTGGCAATATTTTCAATTTCTGAATCTAAAGGCTTGTTTTTAAACCACTGCTTCATCTCGGATGAATAAAATTTTTCACTGAGAAGTTTATTTTTATCTGTACCGTGCATAGTAGCTACAATAAGAGCTCCATAATAACGGCACGCATCAAAGGCTTTCTTATCTCCATGAGTAATTTGACCACTGATTCCAGAGAATCCAACGGCCACTTCTGGATCTCGATAGAAAAATAGAGGCACAGGTGCCAAACGCATAAGTACACCATTGCCAGCTGCTCCATCTGAACTGCAATAAATAGGAAAATCTGCGAGAAGCTTCTCATCAGATAAGAAATCGATTTCTTCTAATGGGAGACCATGCTTTTGAGCGAAGGCTTTTTGTCGACTTTCAAACTCACAAAGTGATTTTCTAGTAGTGTCACCAATATCAAAACAGCTTCCTGTCGATGACATATAACCATGTCTAAACCACCATTTATAACGAACCAATTGATCATAAGGTTCAAAACCACGGCGAGCCACTAATGAATTAGCTAAACAAAGAGCCATGGATCCATCATCCGTGAACTAAACACCACATGGAAAATCATCATAAGACTACTATACATTTATGAATTTACTTTTTCAATATAAACTTTTCATCTACTCATACAGTATTATTGCAATGTTGTTTATTTGTTGTTCTTTTTTTTTGTAGCAAAGTGATATTTTTGAATAAACTTACTTCCCTTAGATTGTTTAAAAATATTCAAAATCTCGAATACTCCTTATTTAAACATTTGATTAAAGTTGCTTCTAAAACTTTATATATATAGATGAATTACTTTTTAGTGAAGCACATTAGACAATGAATGTTCGAATATATAGAGATAAAAGTGATGTGACTTTCTGAGTGACATTGTGGACGGATACTATTGGTTGGTTAAAGAATCAAACCATGGCATTACCTTCACTATCAACATTTTATCTCATATTTCATCATAACTTTAATAAAACTTAAGAAATCTTTTGATCACTGACTTTTCGATGTTACAGCTACGAAGAAATAGTCTCGAAACATGAAGTTTGATGCAGGAAGTAGTGAATTTCAAATGTATCTTTTAACACTTTCTAAAGAAAACGGAACGATCTCATTTTTAATGAATCTTGTGTTTTTGCATGAGTGACTATTGAGTGTTTACATCGAAATTGTCATCATTTGTCTTTGGAAATATTCTTTACTTCAAAAAAGTTTCGCTCTGTCATTAATGAATGCAAAATATATTGAGAAAACACAGATCTTTATCAAAATCAAGTTCCTCAATGTTTAACACGGTAGTTTTTCAGACCTCATTTAGTTCCTGTAAAAAAATAAGTGGAAAGAAAATTTCCATGACGCATCTCCTGATATGATCCACACAAAAAAGTAAGTAGACATTTTTTTTCAGAGAGACTTTGAAGTAAACTGTTTTCATGTTTATGAAAACAGTTTAGATTTGATAGAATTTTGCTTGTATTTACATTTCCTACACAACATATGAAAGCTAATATCTCATTCTTCGAAAAAATTGATAGTTTCTTCATCAGTATTCCTCACCCTCAAATAAAGAAGCTTCTTGATAACAGAAGTATATTAATTTAGACTGTGGGACGGCATAAGCTATGCATTAGTAGATTTGCTATTCAATAATCATTCAAAAAGAGTTTAGTCAAATTTACCTGTCCTTTTTCGAGGCCCCATGTTCCTCCACCTCGTAGGTCAATAACTGGATTAGCCAGCAAATAGCTATGGGGTCTGAATTCGACATGAGCACCCAATGCATCTCCCAAAACTAATCCAAACATCGAGCCTTTAATACGATTCAAAATGCGTTCATCGATTTCTCCACGAGGATGAGTAAGATGTTCGCATTCATTGGGTTTGATTATTGTTGTACCTTCTTTATCTTTGAATCGACATTCTAGCCAAGTTTTGTCTATATAGAAATAAAAATCAATCGCTTGATGCTTTTGAATAGTACATCCAACTGAATCCAAAACAAACCAATAGTTCAGATGAGAGTATGGATGTGAGAGGAGATGGGTTTTGGTTGAGAGAAGACTAATGTACATCCATCCTCACACCTAAAACCACTCTCACACTCATATCCAAATCATAAAGAGCAGCAAACGCTCATTTTTTAGGTGGTACTCCATATAGGAAACTTCGAAATCATATTATTAATGAAAGAAAAAAATGACTTTCGGAGCATAGAGCAAGTATCGAAACTAGATATGATCAAATTCTCTCATATCAGTGAACTTCATTTTAGACGTTAATAAAAAGGATTGCACATTTGCAATATTAGATATATTACAAATCCTAT
>CAJNOP010001312.1:0-18537 GCA_905250075.1 Rotaria sp. Silwood1
GATAGCTCATCATCGATAGTATTTATGGTAAAAAAACCTCTGTTATAACTCTTGTTGTTGTTTAGAAAATAGAGATTTACTGGAAAGTATTGTACTATGAAGCACTCCAAATGGGACCTACCCCCTCATACTTGTATCGTCTATATCTCCAGAACGGCTCATCCGTTTGAGCTGAAATTTTGGGTTTCTTCGTAAATATGTTAGGCCTACCTACTGTGAAAATATCAGCCAAATCGGTGAGATCGATTGAGCAACGTTCTGCTGGAAATGGTCGTGGCTTAGGTGCAATGCCTCGTAGACGATGGTCTTACAAGTTGAATTAAATCGAAGCCTTCGAAGTCTATAATCAATATCGACAGATATTAATGGATAATCAACGAGTAAGAATTGAAAATTGTTTTCTTCAACAAAAATGGATTTTACAACAGAATTCAATCAGTCCTTTTATTAGTCATTATGGAATGGACTCTACTGTAGAAGGACTTTACTTGCAAAAACTTATTCTATGTTTGCCATTATATGTACGGATCAATTTAGAAATGCGATGACAATCTATTATTCACAAGTTGGAGAATCATTAGGGTGTGGATGTGGTGTGTGAGTGTGGATGTGGGTGTGAGGGTGTGGGTGTGGATGTGAGGGTGTGGGTGCGGATGTAAATTGAAGAACTAGATCGACACCCACACTTACTCGATAGACCTCGAGCTCCTCTTTTCAATGATATATTATTGTTGCTTACAGGATGAATTTGACATGCATTCAAGGATAGCCAACTCTTACAACATTTAGAATACAATCATCATAAACACTTAGGCCAATCTTAGATTGAACCAGTCTAATGTGAGAGCTGGACCATTTCCCCCTCTCAAAGAGAAACTGTTCCACTTCAAGCAGAAATGCTTAAACCACATAAAAACAGAAGGAAACGCTTTTTATACGAACCCCATACCTTCATTCGATCACATCACTGCAATCCTAACCCTACAACAAGACCTCCCTGATCCCTATCCAAAAGTCAGCAGAAATCGAAAAGTGTTAGAGAGAAATGCATAATTTTTCTCTCATCTTGTGGCATGTTTCTAGTAGAAGTGGATTTTTTCTATTAGAAATGCTTTTTTTTCAAGCAGAAACCCTTCGTCCCTATCCCATCCACAAGTAGAAGAATGGAATTTCAAAGAGAAATCGATTATTTTATTTTGTCTCTTATATAGGATTTTCTAGCAGATATGGATTTTTTCCAGCAGAAATGGTTAAAATTCTAAGAGAAATGCTTCATCCATTTCTCGATCTACAAGCAGAAATTGAAAACATACAAGGAGAAATGGATATTTATTTAAATGGCAAATTATTTCTTTTTATCTTAAGGGAAGTTTCTGGTAGAAATAGATTATTTCTATTAGAAGTAGTTATTTTTCAAAGGGAAACCCTTCATCCATATTCCCATCCACTAGCAGAAATCGAAAAGTGCTAGGGAGAAATAGAAAATTTTTTTTTTTTATCTTAAGGGAGGTTTCTAGTAGAAATGGATTTTTTCTATTAGAAGAGGTTATTTTTCAAGTACAAAGGCTTCATCCCTTGGACAGACAGACGGACAAACTTTATGAATTTTTTAACCGCCGTATAAGCCTTTCTTTCAGAAAAGGAGATATATATATGTTATATATGTCTTGTTTTTTTTCTTTCTTTTCATTTCTCCTTGATATGTGTGACTTTATATGGGGTGAAGCATTTCCCCATAAAGTGGAACAATTTCGCCCATCGACTGCTCCAATTGTCCACTGCTGTTTTAGACATGACACTTGCATTATAATTCACCGAAAATATGTTTTCCATTGAATAAAATGCAACTTGCTCGACTTGCTTTCACAATTAAAGGAATAGTGATGAAAAATATGACAGAAACTGTATTCTATACGACACAAGTAAAATCTAATGAATAATGTAATATTGATCATTTGAGATTTTTTAGAAAAAAATCATTTTCATGAAAGATTAATATTAATCGTAGAATCAAATGTGAAAACTTCATAAATATTCAAATATTTACATAGCAAGTCGCATATTTTCGATCACTTGCTACATTTCGGTAGAAGATTCTCGCTTGGTTTTCCCACTTTGCAGCTATTCTGAAACTTTTTCTATAAAATCTGTAGAGAAATTTTCTAGAATGCATAATGCTCTAGAGAGATGCACTGTTTTAAACTTTGTTCTGAAATAATTATCATATTAGAAAACATCTAATATTTGAATGACATTAGCTTTAAAGAAACTAATATTACAATATTCAAATTGAATTTTCGGATGAAGCCACAATTGGCTTTGTTTTTGTTTAGTTTTATGAGCTCTTTTGAATATAATGTGATTAACATGAGTTTCTCGAATAAAAAAAAACAAAGTTGAGCAGTGTCTCATTTTTCTGATAAGCGCATGAACGTTGTCTTAGGAGAGAGCGTTCATGAGGCCATCAAACATAGTGCTCGAAATCAGGGTAAAGGAGAAAATCTTTTTTTTTTCGTATGAGAGTTGCATTTGATTGGCAGCATTCATAACCTCGAAACTTAAATGATAAGTGATTTTCGATTATTTAGTACAAAATTTGTCTTATTCTACTTTCGGATAATTCTCATCTACTATGAAAAAAGTTACAAGAATTGCTTCTGAAGAGTTGAGTGCTAAGATTTCATCAAAAATTCATCACACCTTGTTGTACTATATACCAGCAGATAATGTCAAAAACTAAACAAACCAGCCATCCGAATTCCATATATTTTCAATTCATCGAATGTCTTACGACGTTCATATGTAGCTTCAAATTGATCTTCTTTTATATTGCACAGCTTTTTCTTCCACAAAGTAATTTGGCAGTTTGAAGAAAACACATATCGTCGAGATGAAAAGTGACTGAGACTGTTCATTATTAGGTCCAGGCTGATATTTCAATCTAATAGTCATTGAGAATCGTAGGATTTGGGAAAATAATCACAGATAAGTGGTGAAAATTCCACATCGACTGTATTTTAGTAGAATAACGCGAATTTTGAGATCATATCTATGATTAGTCTCCCAAATCCTACAATTCTCAATGACTATTAGATTGAAATATCAGTCTGGACCTAATAGTGAATAGTCTCAGGCACTTTTCACATCGAAGATATGTGTTTTCTTCAAACTTCTAAAACCATTTTGTGAAAGAAGAAAGCTGCACAATACAAAGGAAGATCAGTCTGAGACCAAGCATAAAACCCGCAAAACAGTCAATGAATTGAAAGAGTCAACCGATTTTTTTCGAAAAAATGGCTCATTCTAAAACATACTTTTATCGTCAATTTTTTCTTATTCGTAGCTAGAGTGTAAGCGTAAGCTACTATCTAGATTTTAGTTACAATCAGTTGAGAAAATGTTAAAAAAGAAAGGTTTATGCGCATTGAATGTGACTTTTCGAGAGGGTTGCTTACATCTCTTCAAAGTCGTGTAAACGCTTTTCTTTTTCATTTTGTATGATAGAATATCGTTCATTGTATTTTACAATAGCTTTTCAAAAAAAAAACAACACTTTCTATGAATTTTCTCGCCTGCATTTGCTGCTGCAGGAGGTCATCACTGAATTTTATTCATCTTCACTCAAGCACAATCGACACATGTCATAACCTTGCGGGAAACAATCACATTGCCAAGATATGCCGACCAAATATTTTGTTTGACATGTGTCACAAGTAAAACCATCAGTGGTGTATAATTTGTGAGAATTTTGTTTTCGATCAGTTGCATCAACCAATTTCAGATTATGTCCGTTTGGGCATTTGAATTTGTCAGAATCTTGATGAAAAAAAAAAGAAATGAAATTGCGGACAATGTCTTAATCAGATAGATAGGAGAATGGATGATATTACATTCACGAAGCAAACGGAAGTCAGATTATTTAAACTTTTCAGTCAGAATTTTCTCAACTGAACAATGATGAGAACCTTTAACAACACGATCCGCTCTTCACTCGTTTCCTATTCTTGTCATGTTTCAGGTATCAGAATGTACCATTTTAGTTATTCATGGCTTTTATTATATGATAGCAATTGTTATCAATGGTTTGAGCCTTTACTGTAAAATCGTAAAAGCTCAAGTTCAGCCTTATAGGAGTTCTAAACTACAAGCTTACTGGGAAATCACTGGCTTCTTACAAATTTGCACCTTTCCTACTTGTTCACTGAATCTGCGTTAAAGGTCATTTATATATTTCGACGTAATCTTTCATACTGATTTTAACAATGACTACGAATTCGAGAAAAGTATGTCCAAAATACTCATTGTAAATGACAGCTTAAAAATATTCGTTTGATTCTAGCTTCAAAGAAGCTTCAAATTTTCAATTTCAACAACATTTTCAGAATCAGCTACAAAAACTATGTGTAGAAACTTATTTCATAGGACTAAAACAAAAATCTTTTTTTTTTGTTGTTGAATATCTCACCTTGGGTACCCCGAGAGATTGTGAAAAAATGCAATGCTGTCAAACTGTCACAGCCATTGTAGACACAATTTATTTCATAAATTTCTCTTCTTTCAAACTGTTTTCAACCTAGGTGCAAACCTGCAGAGTTAGTTTGGAAACATTGAATTTTTTCACAATCACTCGAGAGATACTAGGTAAGATATTCAAACAAAAAAAAATTGTTTTATACGAAATAGGTTTCCACATGTAGGTTTTTGTCGCTAATCCCAAATATGTTGTTTAAATTGAAAATTTGAAGCTTCTTTGAAGTCAGAATCAAACGAATATTTTTAGGTTTTCGCTCAAAATGAGTATTTTGTACATACTTTTCTCGAGTTCATAGTCATTGTTGAAATCAGTAAGAAAGACTACATCGAAATATATAAACGATCTTTAACGCAGATTCAGTAAACAAGTAGGAAAGGTGCGAATTTGTAAGAAACCAGTAAGCGTATAGTTTAGACCTCCAATAAGACTGAACTTGAACTTTTACAATTGTTACATCGTACCGTCGGATAGATCATCAATTTTTGTGTATAAAACATGTGTTTAACTATTTAAGGCTTGTTCCTACTATAGTCTAATGATCAAGACTATATGGTCTTAGAATGCAAGCATAACGGTGAAAACAAGTGTATTCTGGCCAAATTTGATATTTTTTGAAATATGAAATTGATAATTATTCGTAATCAGAATGAAATTCCTCTTCCACTGATGTGCTCATTGAAATGAAGAGAAATAAAAAATTTGTCGACCAATTTCTGAGGAAGGCGTACTGAATTGAAAATATCATTTAGATCGATTTTTCAAAACTGAACCATACAAAGTGTTTCTCATTGTTGACTTACTATTTCTAGATGATCTTCATGCAACAATGATGGGAAGATGAAAATATGACTTTTTCACACTTATCTTGTTTTGGGTATTTTCTCTGACTTTCTAAAAAGTAATGACTTCCACGGAGCCACAAGACGGAAATAGAACTTTCTACATAAAATTTTCGGTACCAAAATCGAGAACTATTGAATTTACTGATGTCTATTTATGGGTTAAATAGAGCGTTTTTCTTTACTTTCAATCTCAGAATATTTTGTTTTTTGTGTGTAATTCTCCTTCTAATTTTTCTTTACCCGATATTATTTTACTTGAGTGGATTATTTTCATTGCATTGCTACACTTACGTTGCATTTGATATCGTTGTTATATGTCATTTTTGATGATCACTTTTCTCTCTCTCAAAAAGATTATCTACTTTCATGAATTCTCAAATGGGTTATGCTGATTACAGAATAAGATTACCTTGACAGAGGGCTTTTCCAAGCTGGTGGCTGTGAAGCTTGTTTTTGACCACATCAGTAACTATAGCCTGTTCGAGAGATCCCATATTTCTGTCACAATTTCCATATTTAAGACCAGTGTTCCATGTTCCACTTTTGAATTCCAAAGTACCATCCCCTTTCTGACAGAATCCAGAGATCAATTCAAAGGATTTCGAAATGCCATAAATCTTATAATACCAATCGCACAATTGCCTGTGTTGAGTTCCCTTACCATTCTCATAACCATAACAATTTTCGCAAACTAGGAGTACAGTATTTTTGTGTTTTCGGTCAGACGGATAAAAGACTAGACCTGTTTTCGATCTATTACAGGAACAGTTGTGAACTGACCATCCATACCGATTTGACAATGGGCATTTCTGTTGATCTTTGGTGGCGATAGCAAAAAGATCCCACATATCGTTTCGCATAATAGCATTCCCTAGAATAACAAAACTGAATTAAAAATAACCTTTTGAAAGAGAAAAGATGCATGAAAAAGATATTCAGAGATCTGAACTGTATGAGATTTTAAAAATTGTATCTATTTCTTTCTCTGTTATCTGTATATTGATCGAGCGGTGCTCATTTGTTTGCTTCACTGGCCGTTTCCTGAAAAATTAGATTGTACTTTGATCAATAAATTTTACATAAATCTCGTCACTCTTCTTCAATCATCGATATGGATAGAATTCGAGAAAATATCTTGTATAGACTTCAGACGTTTCTAAAATAGTTTTCTTCTCATAATATGTATCGAATTCATATTCAGGTTGCCACGTCCAGGTCATCTCTCATTTCAGAAATTTTCTCACTTTTATTGGCAACTTTCTTCAAAAATCACTTTTATGCGAAACCTTAGAAAGCATCTTATATTATTCGCAAAACTTTACGTACATGCTTCAGTACCGTATAATACTCAAAAGCCATCTCAATTTTGGTTGTCGACGTCTCTTTCAACTGTCACTCATAATTTATGGTCCCTATGTCATATTTGAATGTGTGTTTTTCTGTAAACAGCCCACTTCACCACACTACGATCTTTTCACCTGAGGCCTCAACTGAAATGCCAAAGTCTAGCAAACTATTACTAGAAAATAATAGTCCATTTAAATTTTCTACTCTTCATTACCTTTGGGCAAAGATCTGCAAAGTAAAAGAGAAGTTTTTTGCTTGTGCAGCGATTTTACTCTCTAATCGGCTGAAAATCTAGCAGGGAGGGAATGGGTGTAAGAGTAGATATTGGTTGAGTGGAAGTGTGGGTGTGACTGTGAGTGTTGCTCTACTCTCCGCATTCATACCCTAACTGGTACGTAAATATACATGCCGCAAGTTCCTTCACAAGTAAAGGTTACTGTGCTTTCCTTTATTTCGTCATTCGCGTGTATAAAATATAAGAAATTTAGGTCATCTGTGTTCTTGAAGGTAGCAACTGCTTTCAGTACTTTTAGAGAACGACTTATCAAAAACAAGTGAGACTTTCAGGATAGACAGATCTCAATGAGCAGAGTAAAAGTTTTCAATACTCAGAACTTCCAAATGCCTCCTTTTTTTTATCTTGTTCCATTCGAAGGAAAATATCAAAATACTAAATACTCCGCAAAAAATACATATTTTTTATTACTAGAACTATTTTTGTAAAACTCGTCAAAAATCAATGATGTAATATTTTTCAAAATCAAAATTGACAAGTATCTGAGACTCTATCTAGTACTGGTAGAGAAAGTTTCACCTCAATAGTTTATACAGTGTCTGAGAAACGAAGGCAATGCTCCATCGTTTCTCGTGGAAAAAACTGCTGTTGAGAACAGCACAATACAAAGCTGGAACTCTGAATATTTTTCACTTTTTCTTGCTGTTTAAAAAATTTTGTAGGTTATCGTCTATACTGCTTCTGTTGAAACTATTCTTGAGTTTTCAGAATGACACTTTCGTGAGTCTAGGTAGTTGTAGATAAAAGAACAATTACATTCAACCCACAATAGATAACGTAAGCTGGCGTCATCTGTCGTACTTAAATAAAAATCATGTTTTATTCAATGCTGATGCAAATAAAAAGGCCGTCTTCTTAAAACTGAAAAGCTTTAAAAAGTCACGAAAATCTCTCGGAAAACACGGCGATAGGTTGGACATTGACTGCGATAATCTGGACAAATTTGACTGTTCTCCGAAAAGTCATATGCTAAGGGAGGGGAATTGCATTGCATCTTTCCATGATAAAAACTCAAATTGAATGCTTTTCGAAAAGTTGAACTTTCTAAACGTGTTTTTATAAGAGAACTTCTGCCAACACCCTAATAAGCCCGAACAAAAATATGCTTTGTTGTTACACCGGTAGAGAAAACTCGTACTTGAATGTAATTGAAATCTCAACCAATCAGATTTCATCACGAGCTTTCACTTGAGTAAGAACAAAACATGTTGTTGTCCGAACTTATCAAGAGTTCTCTATTAAATGACTTGGCAATACCATACTGAGTCCGTGTTGGACCAGATAAAAACTTGAAAATGAGTGGTATTTGCTTGACACAATCATTTAAACTTAATTTTAAGTGAACAGAATGTCAATTAGAAAAACTTAAACTCAATATTAAGTGCGATATAAAACTACTTAATATTTAACTTAATTATCTTGAATAAAAAAAGTTTGTTAACGCAGTTCCTTCGGAGCTGAAATGTGGAACTCACATATACTCTCTAGACTCATTAAACTAATACAAAATATGTAAAATGAGAAAACTCTCGTACACCATAGTTGTTTTGTAGCATAATCGAAAATCAGACTAAGAATCTTTAATTTCTGTATTTCGAACAGAATTTTTTTTTACAGGCGCCCTATTTTTATTTTGCAATGTTGCTATTCGTTCATTATCTTTCATTTTTTTAAATTCGTTTTTCATAATTCAACATTCTTATCGTTATAATCATTGAATTAATTGACAAATAAATCTGTATTACATATTCATGATATCTATAGAAGCGCTTATGCACTATTATATATATTAATCAACTCACAAACAATGATGTTGTTTATCTTTCAAAATTATAACTTGATCAATTTTTCAAAAAAATACAAAGTCTGAAGCCTGCTGTCTTCAATAGCTGAAGGCTATAATGGGGCTGTCTGTAATGGGAGCTCTCGTTGCTAAGTGTCTATGATGGGAAGGGGGGGGGGGGGGGGGGGGCTCCAAAACTTCGACTTAAAACTTACACTCACTATTATTTTCTTCGAAAACATATGTGAGTTCCACAAAAAGTAGTTTATCGCTAGTCAAAATTGAATGGAAGAGCTGCATCAACAGTTTCAGCTCGTCGAGCTAATATGGAACTGTTGCATACTTACTTGTAAATGGTTTCTCGTTTCTTTTTTGACTCATTTTCAGATCCAATGGTCTTTAACTAATTTATCTCAGGTTGAAGATGGCAAGATGAGTCATTATTCTATCTCAAGTTTTGTGAAACACAATCTCAAAGGAGTGTTGAAGTATATAGGAGTAGAAATTTGGATCCCCCACAGACTATGACAGACATCCTTAGCAACGACGCGTCACAGACGTGACAGACGTCTTAGCAACCATCACAGACCGTGACAGACATTTTATTAATTAGTTAGTTCATAACTAATTAAGACCTCATTAATTATGATTAGTCGCTAATTAATTAAGTAGTTAACTAATTAACGGCTAGTTTGGGACCGATTTTTCATCTCATAATTCAGAATCAGTTGCTAATAGAATACTCCTCACAGACGATGACTAACACGTCTAATATGTTCATAAACACTCCGAGAGGCCATTATTGATTATACAAGACTGTTAATATAAGATCAAAGACCACGCATCAATAACGTTTTATTATAATGTATAAACTAATTTTTGATTCCAGTTTTGAAGGAATGGGTAAAACAATATTTTAGAAATGTGCTCCGAAATAGATAAATTTAAAAGATTCCCCTGCAATTAGGGAAAGCAGCTGGATCGTGTTTCACATTTTAATCTCGGAAGGGATTGCGCTGAAAGCTTTTCAACTTATGAAGAAAAAGTGAACAAGATATCTCTATAGAAGTCCATAAAAGTATAAAGTCCTAGAAAGAAGAAAGAAAACAAAAAGTACTCACCGCGAGTAGGGCATTGTTTAAATACTTTGTCCATGTTTTACTATGACTTTAGAATCAATAACATAAAAATGGATTATTCCATAAACGAAATATTCACAGAAAGATCCTGTTCAATAATTTTTGTTATTTGAAAATTTTAGAGATATGCATTGCGCTGCGAAAACATGGTAGTTGAATAGTTCGAAATAGACCTCTGTTCTAATATGTCATGTACTATGCATGGTTGACAACTAAGATCTCAAATAAAATGGCGATGGTATAATAGTGAAAAATTTTCAGAAAGACTCTGTTCTAAAATATCGTTTCTATGAACCATCGACTAGAGAATATGCAAAATAAATGAATATTGTAGAAAAACTAAAAGATTCCAACTATAGGTTGTTCGAATGTGTCGTTTACTAAGTAATATCGATGAAAACTTACTACAATGAATAAAGATTCATGAAAAGTAAAAGGTTTCAAACAAAGTCTTGTCCAATTATCTCTATCGTATTGAAATATGGATCTATTGAGTATACACGATTCATTCTGATGTGAAAAACGTATAATCTCAAAACACATCAGCAGTGGGTATTTGCTTAGGTTTTGAAAGATTTGACATTGTTCTCTCTAAATAAAAAAAATTGTTCAAACGTTAGGAAAGAATCATCGAAAGTACTAGAAAATCAAATAAACTAACAGGAACTGATGTAAGACCTCAGCAGCAAATATTTGAAAGATATAGATATAATTAATTCATAGGCTGGATGCAGTTATGGACGCTCGTGCCTGTGTTAGTGTGTGGGTTTGGATCTGCATCTTGCTTTGGTTGTGGGTTCCAGTAGGAACTTTCGTCTAGTTGTGAATGTCGGTGTGACTATATCGCTGAAAATATGGGTGCGGTTATTTCTCTCTGTCACAGTAACATGCAAACCCATGCATACCTGTGAACTTAAAAATGAATGTTCTCCGGCTAATTTTGTTTTTGTTCATTATTCACTTTCGTGGTGTGCGTGTATGGATGTGTGAGGGGACTTCGAGTAGGGAATTGAAAGTAAGTGTTTGTCTCATTGTATGTGTTGAGACTGAAGAAGTGAGACATAAAATCGATCTTATCGTATGTGGCCATCACCCAGCACACCAATAACATCATTTCCATCCTTCAGTTACTTAAATATTTTGAATTCCGTTAAATTCTGCAAAATTCAAGATCGTAATGAATTCTTTGAATTTCCTGCTAGTCGAAAGGTATAGATATCTAATTTATTTATATTGTTTGAGTTCTTTGTAAACTTTCATTACCAATAGATTTGAAAGGTGTAGCGGGTGTGAGTAAATCTAACACATATTAACTTCAAACGCACACCTGCACTAATAGCTGCTGAAATCAACATGAATGTTCTTTTGCTGTGTCTGTTGATTTTACGTACTTGCTGTTTGTGTCTTTGACGGAGTAGATGTTTTCGGCTAGCAAAGAAATATATATAGAGGAAAGTAAAGACACAAAGTGCTTCACAATAAACGAACGGTGAATAATTCCAAGTGTGACGGGCTCTCTTTACAACAAGCAAAGAAAAAATGAAAATAATTTTTTCTCCATTCTTTTGCTTTCTCACTTGGTTTGAGACAGTGAATGAGAGACATGTGTAGTTTAAAGGTGGTTGCATGTAGGTGAGCTTTCAGTCAGGACGGCTTCCTTTGCATGTGTGAGTATAGCTCTGACTATTGGTGAGAGGGAGTCTACGTGTAGGTAGCAACTTGTTGTTTGCGTGAATGTGAACGTGGGCAGTTGTTTGAGACTGGAAACACATTTCGCAGTGTAATTTGAACTCCGCTTCGGTGTGAGCATGCATGAGAGTTAGTTTGTTTGTATGCATATGTACTATTTGGATAAGGATGCGCCGTCTTAGCATATGATGTGATTTTGGGTAAGTGTGTGGGACAGGGCTCGAAACCGGCTACTTTTTCATCATCTGGTCTAGCTCAAAGTGGTCCGAACATTATTTTAGTCCGCCAGGTCGGATTTAACTTTTGTTCAGCCTGGTCTAATCCGGTTCGTTGAGTTTGGTATTTCTGCATAGCGGGAGCTGGGCCCGAAGGAAATTTCGTTTACAAAGGCTTTTTTCAATAGAATGTGGAGATCACTTCGGTAATGTTCAATGTACTTGAGAGCAAATGACCAGTGTTAATTTGCGTTTGATAAGCCCAGATTTCTAAACCTGAAATAAACTTAATATGTGATAAGTGGAATTGCTGTTTGAGTCGAACAAACAAATATGTTGTAAAGTATTTGAACTTAATACCAATTATCATGCATAATTCAGTCTTATGGTACAATTTTTATTGGGATATATTCACGGAAAGTTCATCGTATTTCTGAATGATAGTGTTTTTTCCGATTTCGATTATACAGTGAGTTAGCTCGTGATCGAAAGTAGTTTGTAAACAGAAAGGAAAAAATTATTGATGCCTAAAGTTTGAAGAAGAACCTCCAAGCTTCAGCCATCAAATATTGTTTTTCAATCCAATCATAGACTCTTTTCTATTGTATGCTAGCTCACTGTATGGTCAAAACTGACAACTTCTTTATTTTAGAAAAATGGCATAAAACCATATGATTACCTTTTTCTAGAAAATGTTACGCTTACATTGAATTTACTGGTTAAACAAAGTTTAAGAATTAAATAGAGTGTTATTTACAGTTCCTACTCTCCACGATGACTGATTTTCGATAAATTTTTTTCTGTTAAGCACTTTCTCATATTAATCAATGTAGTTTATGTACAGTGCTGGACAAAAGTTCTGGGACAAATTTTTCCCTTTGATAACTTTCGGTTAGGAATCTATCATGAGCCAATGGTGGTGTGCTTTGATAGATCTAACAGAAGCCTTTCATATACTATTATAGCATTATGAATTTGAAGCTTCTGTAGAAAGTTATATAAGTTTAAATGTTAGCCCATTGGCCAAAAGTTCTGGCACACTGCAGGACTAATCCATTGGATAGTAGACATTGTACACAAAAATGATCAGAGGAAGCTGAAAATTTCAGCATTTATAGCTCTTACGAAGCCAATATTATTCATAAAAAGAAATTTCGAAAGATCAATTAGCATCCTAGTTTTCCGAGACTAACAAAAATTGTACTGCTAGAGACTTGAGGTCCCCATCGATCTCGGTCCTGGTACATGGAACTTTCACGAAACTTTCAGAATATATTGACTATACTATCACTAGTAAATTCCCAAAGTTTCAACCCATTTCTGCATGTCAGTTCCGAGATATCTCAAATTTAAGGGCAAAAAACAGCACTTTTTTCAGTGCAGAACTTCTTTTATGCCTTACGTGCAAGATGACTGGCGGCGGTTTTAAATGATAGGAGACATATGGCATGATGTTGCTGTGGTATCCGTTTTTTCATTTTCTCATTAATTGCTTAGTAACTGAGATTTCATCGCAAAACGTTTATGCTTATATAATGAAATATTCTTTTGCATTTCTGTCACTTTCTACTTGTCAAAAAATGATTCTAGGTTGATGTAGGATTATTCTTAAACGAAGTTACGTTTTGGTTCTTGTTTCGTTTGAAAGAGTTCATCTATCTTCAGATAGTTACAGTCGATGTTTTTTGATTTTCTTCCCTTTCCTTGTAGAAGTAAGTTCCACCGTTAAAATGTGGTACTCATTTTTGGCATTGCTAGGAAGTTTTTGACCCGTTATGCAATGAAATCTCAGTTACTAAGCAATTAATGAGAAAATGAAAAAACGGATACCACAGCAACATCATGCCATATGTCTCCTATCATTTAAAACCGCCGCCAGTCATCTTGCACGTAAGGCATAAAAGAAGTTCCGCACTAAAAAAAGTGCTGTTTTTTGCCCTTAAATTTGAGATATCTCGGAACTGACATGCAGAAATGGGTTGAAACTTTGAAAATTTACTAGTGATAGTGTAGTCAATCTATTCTGAAAGTTTCGTGAAAGTTCCATGTACCAGGACCGTGATCGATGGGGACCTCAAGTCTCTAGCAGTACAATTTTTGTTAGTCTCGGAAAACTAGGATGCTAATTGATCTTTCGAAATTTCTTTTTATGAATAATATTGTCTTCGTAAGAGCTATAAATGCTGAAATTTTCAGCTTCCTCTGATCATTTTTTGTGTACAATGTCTAGTATCCAATGGATTACTCCTGCAGTGTGCCAGAACTTTTGGCCAATGGACTAACATTTAAACTTATATAACTTTCTACAGAAGCTTCAAATTCATAATGCTATAATAGTATATGAAAGGCTTCTGTTAGATCTATCAAAGCACACCACCATTGGCTCATGATAGATTCCTAACCGAAAGTTATCAAAGGGAAAAATTTGTCCCAGAACTTTTGTCCAGCACTGTATATGCAAAATGCGTCGTTTGTTTGTCGAGGGACTCTTGTGTTACTTTTGTAACATAAAAAGCCTTCACTTATTTTTCTTTTTTCTCTCTTTTTTTTCGTTTTCTTAAAATTTCTCTCAATCAAGTGCTTGTTTGAGAAGTACTCTTCATGACAACAGTAAAATACACCATGTGGAGAGCAGACAAACAATGACGGCAAACAGAGGAAAAAAAATTTGGTAAAACAAAATACTCTTCAAATGAACCACACACATCGATACTCATTTGTGTATGATGCGAAACTGTTGGCATCGTTGAACAACAGATTATGACAGATAATGATAGACTTCCTTCAGCATCAGACAAAGAGATGAATCTTACATTGACATGGAGTTCCAACAAGTTTTCAGTGAGATACAATGAAAATTAATAATTTTCAACATAGGGTGTGGGTGTGAATGTTTTGTGAGTGAATGTTAGCATGGATATGGATGTTTTTCTTTTTCCCAACTACGACCACACCCACACCCACAACTCAAGATAAAAGAATAAATACTTCTCGTAGCATGAAAAATCACTTACCTATTCATGTTGGACTGAATCATAAAATGTAGATGTACACGTTCACGGAGAATCAGTCAAGTGTATAATCTATTCGACTCATCATGGATGAGTTACTTTTACAGTTACATATCTTTCTCTTTCGATTCTATTCCTTATACCGCTTCTCCCGCTTATCGTTCAAATATGCATGGTAATTTGCAATACGAAAGCAAACGTCGCATAAGTAGTAGAAAAAGTCATTCAAATTATCTGCTTTTCCGGGCCTAAGGCACATCAACAAAAATAATATCTTGTACATTCTGACAACGTTGTAACAAGTTTCATCAACATTGATTTTTAACACCAATAATCAAATGACGTTTATCGATTTTAATAGGAGCGAGAAAATTTTCAAATTCATAGAAAATTCGTTTTACTATATTAAGAGTTAATTGATGATATGGAATGAAATAATTATAAATCTTTCTTTCTCTAGAGTCTACAAACTTGCACTTCACTGGAATTTTAAATAGCAATGAAAGCCTCTGGTTAATAGGGTATTTGAATAAAACTCTAGGATAGAGAGCTGTATTAGTCCTGAACAGAGACCGAAACGAGGCGAGGAATCGGGGCAAGGATGTGGGTGTAGATGAAGAGATGGAGAAAAACTAATCAACATCCACACCCATACTCGCATTCACACACTCACTCCCCATCCTCAGTCGAGTCAATGAAATGTTTCGTTATTATTATTTCAATGTTTACGTGCATCGATTTCAAAGAAATGAAAAAGAATCGAAAGGATTCTTTATTCTCTTTACCACGTTGAAAGAGCAAACTTGGTATTTTATCGGAGAGTAAAAAATTATTCAAATGAGGGTGTGGGTGTGGGTGTGGGGTCTGGGTGTGGGTGTGGGTGTGAGTGTGGGTGTGGGTATGGGTGTTGTAATTGTTAATGTGAAGGCCATACTCACACCCCCACACACACACCCCCCCCACACCCACACCCTTCTGTTTTTTTCTTTTCTTGTATGCAGAACACCGTAGATTGATATTGTAGATGTTTAGCATGACCTGATTTTACCATTTAGATCACTAAATGACCTATTTAGTTTAGTTTTAAGATAAAAAGTCAACGAGCAATACCACGTATATTGTTCAGAGTAAAACTTCTCAACAAGTTCTGCTCTATATTCATGCAATTTGCATCATTGGACGATGACCACATGCACTATACCGAGACCATGCTTTTATATTTAGAATCAGACTGAAGTTTTCAATTGATTATATAAAGAAGTGAAGATTTATCGACTATAGGCAATTTTAACAATGATTTTTTTTCTTCATTTTAAGTCAACGTATGTCAAAACTAGTGGTGTCGATGCTGCAGTTTCTTACACAATCTTGAATAAAAAATATTTTTGTTATTTGTATAAGGATAGCTCAAATGGAATTGTATATTTTTACAATATTTCTTACGTCTACAGATCATTTTATGCCTTTGATAACATTGTCAAAATAATGGTGACGTGACAAAAAACAAATATGTAGATGGGGGTCTTCTCCTTCAACTAATCCACCTACACCCTCCAAATTACCCAAACAAGATTTACTTATTGATTCGAAATATTCTAAATCCTTTTCTACCTTAAAAAATGGTTGATAGTAGTGTCAGCATTGTAAATACTATAATGCAACCGTTTGTTGGTCGATTGAGATATTTTCGGATCTTATAGAAAATACTTTGACCCATCGAACCATATCACTTTCTTTTTATATATATGAAGGAATTAGAAATGAGTTATGAGATGGGAAACCAAGTTTTTCATATGATAGCTGAAGTGATTCGAATTACGAGTATGGCTATCTGGATATAGTTGTGGATATTCTCGTCATTGATTCGCAAGTAACACACAAAGAGCTGCTTTTTTTTCTCATCATTACTTGTAATCTTTCTCAACACACTTCTATGCTGAAATCCGCCAAATGTAAATGCACTGTATATGAAACAAGTCATTTTACCGAGAAGAATGAAATATTTTAAAATTTTCTTCATTCAAGCTTTATATATCATGATATCGTTATCAGATATGTCCACCGGATAGAGAAGAACGAGATTGTTATGCGTTGCATATTTCAAAATTCATTGTATATTTCACTATTATCTGATACTAATGTTTCTAGTCATGATATTTGCTCAACTAATACAATCGTAGGCACTCTACATATTAATATATCCAACATCACTGCTCGACATTTTAAGTTCTATAGAGATATTCCAAATGCCATAAATGTAACTTCACCTAGTGAGTACACTTTCTATGGCTTAGGAGTTTCTGTTTTGGATGTGGATGTGGATGGGTGTAGATGTTGGTAGTTGTTCTCTCATTCATTGATACCAACATCTACACCCACAACCCATCCTCAAGATGAGATTTCAATAATTACATATATTTTTTTTCTTTTCTGTCAGAATAAATAATATTTGATTTTTGTTGTCTTGAGTGCATGTAATTGGCAAAAAAAATCTATTAATTGAATCAGCATGTGTTGCGAAACCTTTTTCAAACACGTTCAGTAGAGCTTTTCGCTAATCGTGATCAATCACATTTTTATGTGAATCGTTCTGTACACAGTTGTAATATGAAACGTACTTTGTTAATGTCCAATTTGACACTATTGCCGACACAATTCGTTACGGATGTGGTCATTGGCACCGGTATGAATTTCTGAGGCTTTTGACGATTGATACCCACACCAAATCTTGTCCAGAATTGCAATTGGTAATTGTTGTAGAAAAATATTGGATGTTAGAAACTATCCTTGAACAGCATTCTATACTGAAAGGTAGTCAAAAGGCAAGATTATTCTTTTTCTTTTCAAAGAGTAATGGCTAGACATTTTATATTGAACAGAAGATGAAAATACAACGATATTTATTTGAGATGAAAAGTTGAAAAATTTCCATATTTATCATGATCTCTGACTATTTTTCACTAGTAACTTTAATATTCAATCATTTGCATATTGACTTTTATTAGCCAACATTGAAGATAGTAATATCACACCATGATAAAATTAAAATTCATGATGAAAAAATTCAGTAAATGTGAGTTTTTGATCAGTATAAACTATAGCAGTCTTGAATCTTCAGTCGAAGAATATCATTGGTCAAGGAGTTCGAGATGTAAGTAATGCATTGCGGCATAACTCAATGAAATAATTTCCCAATTGATTTAAATCAACTCATTTTTTTTTCTGTATTTATTATCTCTACAGATACTCAGTACATGGTAGACCAGACAATTGAAAGATAAAATTGAAACTATGACTTCAAAACGGAATATATCTTTAATCTTCTTTTCAATAAATCTACACTATTTTAACAATTGTGCACTATATTTTTCAAATGCACATGCTCTGTTTTACACTAATTCTTAGAAAAGTATAGAGTAAAGTGATGAGATTCCCACAAATATAACTTCTGGCAACAATCCAAGCATAAACATTGCTATTATAGAAAGTCGATAATACACGAGTTTATTGATCTTCTAACAGTTCAAGAAGTATTTAGAAATTATTTTGCATCCATTGTTTAGAAAATAGTTTTAATTGAAATTTGATATCTAGTTTCAAATCAAAGTTGAAGTTATTTTTCAGTACATCACTCTTTTATTATACAGTCCAAACCGATGTTGATATGTAATATTCAATGTAA
>CAJNOP010001312.1:18637-36640 GCA_905250075.1 Rotaria sp. Silwood1
AATTCTTCAACCCGTAGACTAACCCGCCCGCTCAAAAAAAAATCGTTTAACCCGTCAAGCGGGTCGGGTTCGACCCTCAACGGGTCGGGTTTGCGGGTTGGGTCAAAAAAAAGGCAGTCACCAACATCTCTGCTCACCACACCCACATCCACACCCAAGAAAATGAAGATTCGGCTGCATCTTTTGATATAGGACAGTTATAGATCAAATAGGAATCGAAAGGAGAAAAATGCATCAAGAAAAAACGGCACTTTTTTCCACTACATTTGCTATTGCATATGAATTATATTAAAAAATGAAACACATTCACATCAAAATGGTCTTCTTGTCACGGTACGCAATCGACCACTTCTTGATTTTGGTTACAAGGATTCAATTGTACCGTTCCATCGGGCATACCAACTCATAATTAATTTATGACCACCTTTGACTTTATAGAACATTTTGCTAATGATTCGAACTCACATCCGTAAATTCCATGACGATATTCTTACAAGACGTTGCTTTTGAAATAACTGGTGTATTTATTGTTATTTTTTGTCATCATGAAAACAGTGCATAGAAACAGTATGAAATCATTCGATAGATAGATAGCATGCATATTAGTGTTCAAGAATGAATTGTTCAACGTGGAAATAGGCAACGAAACTGGCGAGAGTAAAAGAACAGATAACTACCAGTTCCAGAACAAATCCAATGTGTTTTTGAATTTTAATCCTTGGCTTGACAAGTTATGACTAAATTTCATATTAATATTTCTATGCCAATTTCGAATACGAATTCAAAATTATAGCGTTTCATGGAGCGGATAGAAATATCTGGCAAGGAGCTATTAAATGTTCTTGTTTTAGAAAAGAGAGAATATGGGCGTGCGAGATATTTAAATTACTTTTTTCCAACATTCAAAATGGATTACAATCGGTATTATGTTACCTATGTACGATGATACTCAGAAAGAAAATCGAATATACTTAATAGTGTGTCTCATTGAGTTCAAACAAAGTGTCAAATAATTCAATGATATAAAATGAGAATTTTGATAGTGAATCAAGTCTAGCTACCAATGATCATGATTTCATCTACACTAGAAAAATTCTCAGACGCGAAAATGTGTTTGAAGCTGAGTGAGTTTTAAATATGGTATTCGCGCATCGTCATCCTCAAATTTCTATCGGTTTCAGTTCGATTTAAATTTTGAAAAACCCGAATCGTGCTCACCTCGGATAGATACACTTTTTGAGAAACGAATAAAAAAGAAATGAAACGAAACCAGAAGACGTGGATGGATGGATATAGGTATTCAATGGCACTCATGCTCCTATTCGACAAATCAGAATGAAGACAAGATGCAAAAAGTTAATTTGAGTCGCTAAAACTCACATAAAAGACTTATCCTTAAATCTTAATTGTAAATTTACAATTTCTAGTTTATCATTTTATTAAACAACAATACATATCATCTCTATCCTTACGCATCGTTTTCATGAATAATATTTTTTGAACAGAAAAAAACGGTGCAACATAGAAGTGTTAATTGTCAAACGGTACTAGAATCGAATCATGTAGTTTCGTGCGATCGTGATTTAGATGAAGGACGAACATAATAGGAATAGTTAGCATATTCGATATTAAAATTGTATGATGTTATATATAAAAGCGAATCGCATTTGCGAAGACATCTGAATAGTTTATGCATTTGAGCAATCGATGGAAATTGGTCTACATACAAATAATAAGGATATTTTCGGCACAAATAAATAAGCATATCCAATTTCTTGAGACGAGGAAGTCGATGACGAAGACAGTCAGCCATTTTAACAAAATCAATTGTTTCAGCATGTTCACGACAATGACCAACAGCAAGATAAAAACCGATAAGATTTGGAAAGAGTGAGAGAAGAGAATCGAATTGACCATCATTAAATCGAAACTCACGAGGTCGTTCGATGACTAGACGTTTCATGAATGGATAGTGAACGGTAGAAAACATCAATGAAGGCCATTTATCACTAAGTTTGTATTGTAGGGAATTGAAATTGGGACATATAGAGAGAATCGTTTGAAACTCATTTCCATTATATTCCTTCGTAACAAATTGACGAAGAGTTTTTAATGAACTAGTCGTTGTTAATGGAAGAACTTCTTCTTCATAAGCGTTGATAGCACATACTTTTAGATGGCGAAATGCACCTGTAAAGATAAATTCAGCGAGTTTCTTGGTACAACATGATAAATGTAAAGATTTGATTAGAGGACATCGATTGGGATAAATGAATGAGTTTAGTTCATCGATTGATACAATAGTCCACCACTGATAATATCCTATTTCAATATGCAATGAACGAATATTAGATAAATTTAAGAAGTGAAATTGAGAAAGAGAAGATCCAGCTGTATAAGACGTATAAGACAATTTAATGTGCAATGAAATGAACGAGTCAAAAAAGGATGAAGCAGGTTTTAAATGACTTGTTGTTGAAATAGTTAAATTGGGTTGTTTTTTGAGAATCGAATTAATACGAGTATTTAAATGAGCCATAGATGAATAGAGTTTATCAGTTGTCAAATATTGGAATATTTCGAAGAAAATTTCCACAGATAGATCTTCCAATCGGGATACATTCAACTCATTCATCTCTTCAATTTTTGTTTTCACCAAATAAAGAAACAATGATTGCCAATATTTAAATGAAACATGTCATTATATATTTGTGTCCAATAGAATTATCAATAGAATAATAGTGTCACATTCGAACAAAAATGCATTTATCTATCATTTTAAAGAAACCAATGAACAAAAGATGTTCTCATTTCTCTAGCATGGTGAATTTGACAGAATAGATCAAAACTCAATGGATGTTTTAGCTTTGAATGGGTTTGAGTGTGGTTATACAGAGTGCTACAAAACTTTTACATCCCACTATACAACTTCAAAGCATCAATAATATCATGAATGTATTTTATACCAAATAAAAGCGTGGCAAAAACTGGATTTATTCGCATTAAATAATAAAGATTATAAGGACCTTCTAATGTCAATCTTAAGAAATTTTCAGAAATGTGATACTTTTTTTGGTGTAGAAAAGTAAGGTACCAGTAATTCAAAAATAGGGTAAAAGATTTTTCTTGGATATTTTGACATGGTTCGATAGAACTCGTCGAGCTGTACAAAATTATATATTTGAAAGATATTTTGAGTCATCTTTTTCAGATAAAAAATGCAAAAAAAAACTTGGGAAACATCAAAAAATGTCCAAAAACTTCGTTTTTTTTCGTATGGAAGAAAGACACTCGATTTTTCAATAAAATTAGCGCTTGTTCATTACTTTTGCTGTCTCAAATATTTCAACATGTACTCATTCGGTGCTGCGTGAGAAACTGCACCAAATGAGTACAACGAAATGTACTGTCATCGGTATGGGTATTTCCACCAGGTCTCTGACACACTGTACCAAAAAGTTCTCCAATTTCGATGAAACTTTCAGCGTTTGTAGAGCTTTTAATTCTAAGAATTTTGATAAAAAAATTTTTTTTAAAAAGCTTTTGTTTTCATGGAGATATACCAAAAATACTGTTATCAGTAATTATCAGAAAATTGTCAAAAACTATTGGTCAAGATTATGTAGAAAATTCATTTTTGACAATTTTCTGATAATTACTGATAACAGTATTTTTGGTATATCTTCGTGAAAACAAAAGCTTTTTAAAATTTTTTTTTATCAAAATTCTTAGAATTAAAAGCTCTACAAATGCTGAAAGTTTCATCGAAATTGGAGAACTTTTTGGTACAGTGTGTCAGAGACCTGGTGGAAATACCCTACTATTTAACAATGTTATCTCAATATTTTAACCGAATCAAAAGGGTGGAGAATTCTGAACTATCAGGATTGTAGAGCAAGTGAAGCTCTATCGAATACACTATACCACTATATCGAGCAATTCGGCTTTCTGAAATAATCAAGAGCTCTATTTTTCGTGCAGCCGGTGATCAGTCAAGGCATATGTGAGCCACAATTTTTTTCGAAACTCAAATCAACTTCAGTATGGTTCGATGCGCCTTTTCATGAGGAATCTGAATATGCTATTGGATTTCATTTTTAACTTCGTTTTAGTGGAGAAAGCTATCAAAAACTATTAGTCATGATTATGTAGAAAACCCGTTTCTTTCACATTTTACTGGTTATTCCTGATAAAAGTACTTTGGGTGTATATCTATGAAAACAAAAGCTTTTTAAAAAATTCTTTTTTTATCAAAATGCTTAGAACTAAAAGCTCTACAAATGCTGAAAATTTCATCAAAATCGGAGATCACTTTTGTAAACGTGGTTGAGATCCGGTGGAAATACTCGTATACACTTTTCATCTAACAGTCATTAGCAGAAATATCGACTACTAAGTTTTATGTAAACTAATGCTTTTATATTCTAACTCAAGGAACAGTAAGTAAGACATTTTAACGCATCTTCGAGCAAACCTTACAATATGATAGAATATGTATAGATTGATTGTTGTTTATAATATGATGAAAGTCAAGTTTGTACAGGTATCATCGCATGTTGTTGTTCTTCGTGCTGTTGCTGTTGTTTTGTATTCTTACTATTTTTTCGACAATGCTTTATCAGTATTATCAATATCGAAGGTATCATAAGTATAACAAATATTATCACTCCAAGGCGTGTAAAAATAAAAAAGTTCGACTTCGATGGTCTCTCCCATTTCCAACCCAATATACTTTTCGGTGAACCATAACATGGATATGTTTCATTTATCTAAGAATGACAAGAAAAAAATGTTATATAGAGAGATGACAGTGGTTTAAAACTAAGTCATCAAAATACAATAATTTATTCGAATTCATTCTCAATTAAAAACGAAAGAAGGGCATTTAACTATTATATAAAATCAGGATCTAGAGAGAACAGACTCGAACACTTGAAGACTTCCCAAGCACTACTCTATTACACAGAAGGTCGTGTCAACAATCCTAGCGAAAGAAAAAATAGAATATAGGTTTTAAAAGAAAATTTTTTAGATCTCCTTGCTCTTCATTACAGACTTAATCAACTACCCAGTGAAAAATGTGGAACGTTCTAACGCGTTCCAAGAAAATGAATGCCCTTTTTTTAAGAAAAAAAAAACGTTCCGACAATATTTGGAACGCTTTTTTTTCTTAAAAAAAGGGCATTCATTTTCTTGGAACGCGTTAGAACGTTCCATATTTTTCACTGGGTGGGATCAAAAGTCATTGAATGCAAATCTTCTACTAGCAACTGAATATAACAAAAGGGCCACATTCTTTTTCTATAGTTCCTAGCAATAGAAAACGACACTGAAAGGCACTAATAACAAATAATAGCAAAATTTTCTGCTCAAACTGCTAATATCAATAAGACAGATCGTCTCCCTGTACTTAATTATTTTGTAAAAGTAAGCGCCATCTGTTAGATATTGTTCACTCTATCTATTTTATGGTATGGTAATGGAACTGCTGAATACATATGCATTCCATCTTTTGGTTCCGAAAAACCTTTGCTAACAATCTATTTTATTTTTCGCACTCACGTTTTATTAAAAATGATCGTCGAGTCAAACTCAAATATTACTTTATGTTGTTGACCGATTTCCAATGGCACACTTTTGTAGAACTCAGGTATGTTTTCGAAGAAAATAGTGAGCGTAAATTTTAAGTTCGAGATTTGGCGGCTTCTCTCACCCCAATACAAACCTCGGCAAACACAAACAGAAATACTTCAGCTTTATTTAGCAATAGAAAAAAGAGTTGAACAGGATGAAGAATATGAGTTTTACTGCTATACAATGTTTCAATATTTTCGTGACTATTTGAAAAAATTAATGAATACTTAATAAAATTCTTAATAGTATATTCGTTGATCTGTCGTACCAATGATATAATCATTACAAGAAACATGATTCGATCTTTTTTTATTAGTGTTAGAAGTAAACAATATTATTATCTATGAATTAATTGAGATATATAATAATGTGGTAAGAATGGCTGATGCATATCAAGTGCATTATTGTAACATTCGTACTTATGAAATAATCGATGGTGAAAATAAAACAAATGATAAATTCTTGTTGTTGTCAGTGGTGAGTTATGAAAACGACTTTAGTCGACAGAAATTTTCTAGTTCATAGATAACATATTAGGACTGCAAAGTCTGAAGGATATACCTGAGTTCCACATTTCAGTTTCGTTGGAGCTACGCTAAGCAGTGTTTTTCATACACAATTAGACTAACGAGGGAACATTCCCAAGTGTCACATTGCTTTTGAGTCGAGCGTATGGGCATTATGTAGGTCCTAATGAGCTATGAATTCTTTGAAAAGAGTTCGTGCCGCTAGCCTCTTGCTGCTCAGATACAACATTTTTACTTTCTGTTTTGGAAAAAGCCGTGGTCCCCTTGAGGAACATCAGGAAAAGTGAGTTTTGAGTTTTCGTCTGAAACTTTACATATAGATAGACCTCAGAGAGAATAGTTTATTGTAAAGGTTTCAGGTTTTTTGGTTGCTCCTAGTCTGAAATAAGAACATCAGACCTGTCGGTGTATAGAGGCAATTTTAAGATAACTATACTTTAAGATAGAAACAGCAAAAAGAGCTGAAACTTTCGCAATAAAGTATTCTCATTGAGACCTATATCTATTCAAAGTTTGAAGTCGAAATTCGAAATTCAGTTTTCCAAGTGTTCCTGAGGGAGACTACAGCTCTTTTTTCTTCAACATACAGTAAAAAGGCAGTATCTCAGCAATAATAAGCTAGCGGCACGAACTTTTTTCAGAGAATTCGTAGATCGTTAGGATCTACATAGTGCGCGTATACTCGACTTAAAAGGTATGTGACACTTGGAAATGTTCCCTCGTAAGCTTATCTAACACTTCATATCTTGCACTTAATTCAATTTTAGACTATGATGCATTCTATTGGTGCTATATGATCAAAAAAAGTAATTCTTACCAGGTGATATTTCGGTTTTATATGAATGAATTTCAACATTGGGATAGAGATAGTTGAACATGGGCATTGAAGTGTGTCAAAATACTGCAGTAATAGATGCTCAATCATAGAATAAGAAAAGACTTTTACAGAATCATCGACGTCTGGCTTCCTAGACTGGTGTAAATAAGCAGAATAAGTATATCTGTACTAAAACGAATATTATCTATCAATAATGGATGGCAGATACGTCTCATTAGCTGAGTGTCTGCTGAAAAAGCGATTTCTATTTGATAAGATAAGACTTATCAGACGAACTTATCTCATGTTCTATTTTTACTCCAAGCAAACTAAATTTTTGTTTTTACGTATTTCTAATTCAATCGTTCAATTTATTTGATTTCATCTCAATACGCACTTCTTATTGTGAATGAAATTTTTTTAAGAAAAACTTCTTGTGAACTTTTTTAATGTACTCGATTGTAAATTGTTGTTTTGAATCAAGTGTGGATTTTCGAAGTCGATGAAAATGTTGTAGAATCATATGTATATTAGTTGAACATTTGTTTGTCATAAATTCTTAAATATGAAACTTTTTGTGTTTATTCGAAGCTAGTCATCACAGAATTAGTTATTATTGCTGAAATGACTATTGAACGTGTGTCACAAGGATTCGCATGACTGACTCCATAACAATTCTGTTCATTCAGCAAAAATGCTATTCGAATATGAATTGGCCATGTCGAGAGTAGAATATTTACTTCATGATTTGATTCAAAGAAGTAATGAATCACGAATAAATGAATTTCAATAATGGATGAAGGTAAAATTCGAATGAAGTTTTGACTATTGATCGGGTTTCCATTATTTGTACATAGATCTAATGCTAATCGTTTTAAAGATGAGATCTTACTTAGGATATAAGCTATTTCATTGAATGACCAACTTTCACTAATTGAATATAGATATATGTAAACGATTAATACATAGTATAAATATGAATAGATATTCGAAAATTTTACTAAAATATACTAAATCACAATCGAATGATACAGATTTCAGTCGATTATTGTTATTAGTTAAGACTTTCGTTGTTCCAAGAAACCAAATTATTTATATGTAATGCGCAGGAGATTAGCATCATGAAAAAAAAACTGTTACTATCGAATTGAGATGGGAATTCAGATTGAACAGAGAATTTCACCACAACGAAGATACCGACATACACATAGTATTATTGGATGATACCTTTAGCAGATTAGATCATCAACGAAAC
Source organism: Rotaria sp. Silwood1 (assembly GCA_905250075.1). Lineage (NCBI taxonomy): Eukaryota > Metazoa > Rotifera > Eurotatoria > Philodinida > Philodinidae > Rotaria > Rotaria sp. Silwood1. The sequence continues at coordinate 26,871 of CAJNOP010001312.1, forward strand.
ATACACTCAAAACGTTGATTACGATCTTACACAGACGGAAAAAAAATTGTAATGCAAAGTACATATGTAATGAAAAACATTCAAACTTGGCTTAAAATTGATGTAATGCCACTCTACGGAAGACAAACAATTATAATTTCATAATCAGTGTGATGTACGGTGCACATGGATATATGTGTGCATATGTTTGTGGGTCTGATGTGAGCAAAAACTAGGTTCATGTCCACACCTTACTCGAATTAACCTTATCGTTATTTTGATGAAGATACAAGTGTAAACGTGCAATCGAGAAATTTGAAAATGATAACGTACAAACTATAAAAAGCTTTTTTTTTCTTATGCACATTCTGCAGTTATTCAAATAAATCAGTAGAGTTCAGCAGTGGGGACTATGAATGTAGATTCGTTTAGGTTAAGAAAACCTGTACAGTTGCTTTTTAAGTAGAACTTGCTTTCTATATTCCACACAAATGATTTAGACTAGTAGAAAGAAATATTGCATCACTCATCTTTCTAAAATAGAATGAGAAACTACCAGTGAAAGAAAAATATCGAAGAAGCACTTACTTTTGAAGATATTCTATGATCGTGACTTTGTACTTATACCAGGATTCTATATTTTTACTATTGGAAACAGAAGATAATTGAGAAGAATGATTGCCAATCCTTCCACCATTTACTTCGTAAGTTACACAATTGCATTGAATGCACCATAAAAATGCATTTAAAGTAAGAACCGAGCATATAAACTTCATATAATAAGCATTTTCTTTTCTCGAACAAAGATAATTCTATTTCTTATTATTTTGAAGAATATTTTTATATTGATTTTAGAATATAAATTTGTTTTTATTTGTAGAATTATTTTTAATCAAACAATATTATTTTATAAAAGGTTTTCATCAATGTGATTATCATTCATTTGAAATTCGTCATTACGCTCGTTTGTTACAAAATATGTTTATTTCAATGAAATTAATTGAAACTCTTACAAACGTATTTTATCAATTATTCTTCCATAACAATGATAATAAATTTTCTTTGTGTTCGTAATCTAAAGTTACATAAGTTAACTCGATTTGTTCATCGTAAATGTAATTAGTTATTACTCTTTAGGTCATCCAAAAGTTAAATGATTGTAAAGAATAAAATGCTCATTGTAGGAATGAAATTTTTCCAGAATTTTTATGTCAGCTGCTGGATATACGAGCTTTAAATAAATAATTTTAATGCGCTTTTACATCATTTGATAGAGCATTAGCTGCTAATCACAAAAAAAACCAACGTTGTGACTAATATAAATATAATTGTTAGGGTTAAATATCAGTATCAGTCTTTTCTTTATTTACACCCACACACTTACAAAATTGACTTATTGCTTTTTGTTTTTTAATTCACCAGTTTTATTTTGCATTTGGTCATATTTAAAAGATGACGGTAAAAGTAGACAAAATATTCTTGTGCAGTTGTGGTACCTTATCCTATGAACATTCCGTGACTGAAGAGGTTATTGCTAATTGCAAACTATTTCTAACATTTCACATTGGCAGCTTATCCCAATGAAATTTTTGTTCACTTCTTCGGAAGTGTTTTAATCAAAAGATTCTAAATAATTCATGTTCGAGTGAAATTCTCGAGTAATATTTTTTATTCAAGTGTTATTTTATAATTTTGTTTAAAGACGGTTGTTTTTAAATTCTGTTATCCATTCAGGAAAGAAATCTAAATATCAATATGACTAAATAGTTCTTAATAAGGATTAAAATGACATGAATTTATTCATCATTTTTTTTTGTTTTTACAAACGTTATTTCGTATACATAAGAATGAATAATCATCTTCACAAGATTAAAATAATACAGAAATGAACAGCTCAAAAATAAGAAATAATTGTACGTTATATTAGATACTATTGATTATCTGAGTTCTAGTTTTACATTTTGTCTTTGATTAAACACTTCCGAAGAAGTGAGTAAAAATTACATTGACATAAAGCCAATGTGAAGCATTGATAGTAGTTTGCAATTAGCAATAACCTCTCCAGTCACAAAACGTTCATAGGATAAGGTACTACCACTGCGCAAGAATGTATTTTATTTGTTTTTACCGTCGTCTTTTAAGTATAATCGAATGCAAAATAAAACTGGCGAATAACAACGGAAGAAGCAATGAGTAAGTACTTACGAAAGTATAAAACGATATATTTTCTTTCATAATAACCTAATTCTTACAAAAAATTTCATTTCATTCATTCTATAATATAATAGAAATAATCTTACCTATGTGTCATTCTATTATAAATAACAGAAATGATAATTTGTAATTGCACAAAATACATCTCGTTAAGTCTCAAAGTATTCTCACCAACTAGAAGTAAACATTATACTAGTTTCAGTATGAGCGAAAGAAAATGGCAACGACATTCTACGACAGATGACTGTGATGGTAATGAAACGAAAAAGTTCCAAAGTGTTCCTCATATAAGTGATTTTATTTTCATCGTATTGTTCCATTTAAGAAATTGAGTCGCTTATTTTGAAGATCTTTCAAATGAGTTTATTTATGAAACTTTTGAATTTCTTGACGCTTATCATCTTTATGAATTTTTTTTCAACTTTAATTTATGGTTTCGAACTATGTTTACTCAATCAAATCTTCCAATTAAAATTAATATACCATCTTTATCTAAATCGAATTTTGAATCTTATTATATTTCTATTATTATTCCTAATAAACATCGCATTGATTCAATTAATTTATCAGATCAACTTCTTTTCTTCATCAACAGAACATTTTTCAAAATGTTCTCAGCTTCAAAGTACTTGACATTGAACCAAAATATTTAGCGAACCTACTTTCTACTTTTATCTTGTTTATCTAAGTTTTCTTCATTGACTAATATTGTAACCATTGGTTTCAAAAATAAACAACGTCTATAGTCTGATATATCAATTATCAGTATTACAATATTGTAAACTGTCATAGGTAGTGAGCTTCTCAAGTCATTATGAATATCCATCAATAATGTATCAAGTTCTATTGAATACCTTGTTATTGATGATGCTTGTGATTATATGTACAGAAAGAATAGAGTATTATAGTAATTAAAAGAATTTAACACATCTATCACTCAAAATATGCAGCATATCATACTATGTACTTCTAGATTTTATTGAAATATACTCCAATCAACTAAAGATGTTGGATATATTCAGTAGACTATGACGAGATACATTTCGGTTCTAAGCAATGGGAATAGTTGACATTATTTTCAATGCCACTTTTACAAATCTTTGATTTGGAATTTACGTATCTTACAGCCGGCGATGGTTCCATGATATCTATATATGAGGATCATTTGAAAAAAATTCAATTCTTCATTTTAGTTGGAACAACAATGCATGTTTGCGCATGTCCAGTTCATCATCTTACTATTGGTGATGAAAAGGATATAATTAATTGTTCAAAATATTTTCCAAATGTCAATGAATTAGATATCTCAGATCTATCTTCCAATCTTTCTAAAGAATTTTTAATCGGTAGTATTAATAATATTATTTCCTTAACTCAAGTTACGAAACTAAATATTTATGATAGACATCGATTATTTAACAAAGTAATCGATTGCCACATATCATGCCTAAGCAATTGTTATTGATCAAAATTGATAATTTTTTTGATTACGAATAAATGAAAAACACAAAAACTACTCAATGATTATTTAATAAAAGACGTTAGTCAGAAGCTTTATTTTTTGTGATGACATTTGATTATTAGTAAAGTTTTTCTAGTTTGAATGTTGTTCAATTTTAAATATACATATAGATACATAGAGAAGAGTGGATGTAAATGTTGATGACTAGCACGAATAACTAGGTATTTTCGACTAATTTAGGGTCTTTTCGTGAGGCACTTGGGTACATATTTAACAGATACAAATTTTTCGAGAAATTTCGAGTCAAACTAAAGTATTACCTTCTATTCTGTAAAAGATTAAGAAGCACATCGTAATGAGCGTTAAGCTATCTATCACGATATTGATATTATATTGGTTGGAAAGATTTATGGATACTTTTGCAGATGTGGATAGATAATGTTACTATTGAATGATGGGTAGCAGTTTTGGTTTAATGTAAATTTTGTAGAAGTTTGTTTGTAGTGCATGCATTTAGTTTCTGTTGAGTAGTTTAGTAGATATTGTTGTTTTGTTGAGCTTTATCGGTCGTATTTTTCGAGCGCTGAAAATCGTTTATTTTTGTTTTTTGTTTTGGGCTTGGGAGTGAATGTGGCTTATTATTAGGGTGTGGGTGTGGGTGTGGGGTGTGGGTGTGGGTGTGGGGTGTGGGTGTGGGTGTGGGTGGGTGGGGGTGGGGGTGGGGGTGTGGGTATGGGTATGGGTGTGCGTGTGGGCGGGTATAGGTTTAAGAAAGTACTACACCTGTACCCACTCACAGCCACACAGGGTGTGGGTGTGAGTGTAGGTTTGATTCCTATTTTAATTCTCACCTACACCCACACCCACCCACACCCACACCCTATCTGAAAAATCTAATGAATGAATGCCAAATGGATCTCTTTCTTTGTGTAGGTAAATACTCAGCTGTCGGATTAGCAATAAGAAAGAAAGAAATTTGAATGGCAGATGAGTTAACTATGAAGAGTTGCAGCTTTGATATGAAAGTTTTCACAAGTTGGAAAATGTGGATGCTTCTCATTTGTTCAGTTTTAGCATGTTGGCTGAAAGCTGATGCATTTTGTTTGACTTGAGTTACAGAAGATTTATAAGAAAATATATTTAACATCTATTTGGAAAGATCAGTGTAATGGAGACCACAGATACAAGATATGCACGAAAAAAAAGATAGAAAATGAAGATAAGGATGGAAAAAAATTTCAATTAGGTTGAGTAGAATGTATTTTATAGGTTAAATTGGCTTCACAGATTAGAATCATATACCACAATCATTCACATTTCACTCGATTTATCTGTAAAATCACGATTTATTGATGAAAAAAGAACAAAAAACAATTGTGATTCGTATCATTGTTAACCAATCGTCAACAGTACCTTTATAGGTTACATATTTCTTTTTCTTACGTCTCTATGATAATCATTTTTTTCTTTCAAACTTGCACAAACTCATCAAATCATCTAAAAATGTCTAAAGTTAAACAAAATATCGGCTTGATAGTTGCAATCGTATACCGTCGACATTTTTCTTTTTTTGTGAAAAAAATGTATTTATACGACATTTTACTAAACACACCAATGCTCTTAAAGCACAAAATGATCCTTTATTAAATGATATCAATACACTGATTAAAAAAATTCAAGATCTTACAATCGAACAAATCATCGAACCACATTTTGCGCAACTTCAACAATGGAAAACTGATATATATTCATTAATCGATGCAATTTTCATGGGTTAGAAACAAAAAAAAGAGGTCAAAAACTTAATTAAAATGAACAAAACAACATTTGTTGATCATCGAAAAACAACAGTTGGGAACGATAATCAAAATTCAAGATCGTATAAAACCATGAATAGAAATTGTTAATGCAACATTGGAGCAGATTTTAACTTCAATAAAACTAAAATCTTCACATAACGATTATTAATTGCTTCCTGAAACTTATAGCCTATCGATTTATCAAAATGAACTAATTGATCAGTCACCATAACGAAAGTCTTATTAATCTGATTTATTTGTTATTTTTCTCAGCAAAATGTTTATCATTTTCATTAATGTCTACTTCGATGCCTACAGCACATGCTTGTGGTTTTGAATCATTTACAATAGACTTCACCGATCTTACTTTAGTGACTCTTGGAGAATAATCACCAGGTTTCTTTATATACGATCAACTTACTTTAGCAGGGGACGCATTGTATACGATACAGCATAAATCCGGTCGGAAAATGACAGTTTAAATTACAGTATACGACAGATTATAGATAGTCCGTATACGGTCCTCAAGACGCTGAATTCGTAACCTTATATAATGATTGTATCCAATCACGCCATTAGAAAACTTTCTTCAACAACAGAAATTAAGTAAAACAAAGGATTGAATATGTTTCTTATACCGAGTGAACTATAACAATTATAAATAGTTTTTATGAGAAAGGTATTTGTATTAAGTAAAAATTATATAATTATCAGTTTTTCAATAAAAAAAAATAGAAGTTAGTACAAGTAGTTATCCAGTTTTCTATCTAGAGTAGGGTTAGTTTCAGTTCTGAATCATCTTCATGTATTACTTAAAATCGTCAGGAGTTAAATAATCAAAGTATTGTGGACCTGGAAGATTACGCGTTGTGAGTGTCTATGCGAAACCGTAACTAGATGATACCTTAAGAAGAAAGAGACATTACTTGATTTTGTCGTAGAGCATTGGCAAGGTGTTGTGCTCCTTCATTATGGATTTCATTGCCCTCAAGATCAAGTTGAGTGAGTGTCTATGTGAAATAATGCGTGAAACCTAACATGAGAAGAGTAAACGAAGAAATATTACTTTATTTTGCTTTAGAGCATCAGCGAGATACATTGCTCCTTCATTACCGATATTGTTCCCAGTCAACCAAAGTCCGGTGAGTGTCTGTAAAAATCTGTAAGTAAATGACAGAATGACAAGGACACGATATTACTTCGTTTCGTTTTAGAGCATCAGCAAGATACATTGCTCCTTCATCACAGATTCCATTGTGACCAAAAGCAAGGCAGGTAAGTATCTGTGTGAATAGACATGTAAATAACAAAATGAAAAGGACAAGATATTACTTTGTTTTGGTGTAGAGCGTCGCCAAAATGTTGTGCTCCTCGAGCATCAATTCGGTTATTTGTGAGAATAAGTCTAGCGAGTCCCTATGTGCAATTGTGAATGAACAATAAGATGAGACATGATAACAGAAGAAATGTTACTTTGTTTTCTCGTAAAGCATCTCCGAGATGTTGTCCTCCTTCTGAGCGGATGTTGTTATGAGAAAGATCCAATATGATAAGTGTCTATATGAAATAAAAAGTGAGTGACATAATGAGAAAGAAAGAATAACTCATTGTTTTGTTGTAAAGCATCAGCAAGATACTGTGCTCCTCGATCACCGATATCATTCTTCTCGAGATTCAATTCAGTGAGTGTGTCAGTGAAACAGTGAGTGATAGGATGAGAAGAAGCAAGGCGGAAAAAATGCTACTGTAGTTTGTTTTAGACCATCGGCAAGAAACTTTGCTCCTTCATCACCGATTTTATTGTGTGTGAGATTAAGTATTGTGAGTCCCCGTGTGCAATTGTGAATGATCGATAAGATGAGCTAAATAATAGTAGAAAACATGTTACTTTGTTTTCTCGTAAAGCATCTCCGAGATGTTGTCCTCCTTCTGAACCGATTTTGTTATGAGAAAGATCTAAATTGATAAGTGTCTGTATGAAATAAAAAGTGAATGACATAGTGAGAAGGAAAGAATACTACTTTGTTTTGTCGTAGATAATCGGCAAGATATTGTACTCCTGAATCATCGATTTCATTGCAACGGAGATCAAGTTCGGTTAGTGCCTATGTGATATAGCGAGTGAAAGATTGAATAATATGATAGATTGTATGAGTGTTACTTTGTTTTGTTGTAGAACATCACCGAAGTATCGTGCTCCTTGATCCCTGATGTCATTGAGACAGAGATTGAGTGTAATGAGTGTCTGTTTGGTAAATAGTGAGTTGGTAACAGGATGAGCAGACGGAAGAGAAAAACATTACTTCGTTTTGTCTTAAACCATTCGCAATATGTTGTGCCCCTCGCTCACCAATTTTATTACCTTCTAGGTCAAGTATTGTGAGTCCCTGTATGAAATTGTAAATGATCAATAAGACGAGACAAACAATCACAGAAGAAATGTTACTTTGTTTTGTCCTAAAGCATCTCCGAGACATTGTCCTCCTTCCGGACTAATTTTGTTATTAGAAAGATTCAAATTGCTAAGTGTCTGCATGAAATAGAAAGTGAATGACATAATGAGCAGAAAAGAATAATACTTTGTTTTGTCGTAAAGCATCGGCAAGATGCTGTGTTCCTCGATCACCAATGTCGGTATAGGACAGATTCAGTTCAGTAAGTGTCTGAGTAAAACAGTGACTGACTGATAGGATGAGAAAAAGCAAAGTGGAAAAAATACTACTTGATTCTGTTTTAGACCATCGACAAGAAACTTTACTCCTTCATCACCGATTTTATTACCTCCGAGGTTAAGTATTGTGAGTCCCTGTATGAAATTGTGAATGATCGATAAGACGAGACAAACACTACAGAAAAAATGTTACTTTGTTTTGTCCTAAAACATCTCCGAGATGTTGTCCTCCTTCCGGACTAATTTTGTTATCAGAAAGATTCAAATTGCTAAGTGTCTGTATGAAATAGAAAGTGAATGACATAATGAGCAGAAAAGAATAATACTTTGTTTTGTCGTAAAGCATTGCCAAGATGCTGTGCCCCTCGATCACCAATGTCAGTATAGTGCATATTCAGTTCAGTAAGTGTCTGAATAAAACAGTGACTGACTGATAGGATGAGAAGAAGTAAAGTGGAAAAAATATTACTTGATTCTGTTTTAGACTATCTGCAAGAAACTTTGCTCTTTCACCACCAATTTCATTACTTCCGAGGTTAAGTATTGTAAGTACCTGTGTGCAATTGTGAATGATCGATAAAACGAGACAAACATTACAGAAAAAATATTACTTTGTTTTGTCCTAAAGCATCCACGAGATGTTGCCCTCCTTCTGGAGTAATGCGGTTACTATAGAGATTCAAATTGCTAAGTGTCTGTATGAAATAGAAAGTGAATGACATAATGAGCAGAAAAGAATAATACTTTGTTTTGTCGTAAAGCATCGGCAAGATGCTGTGCTCCTCGATCATCGATGTCGTTGTGGTTCAGGTTCAGTTCAGTAAGTGTCTGAATAAAACAGTGACTGACTGATAGGTTGAGAAGAAGCAAGGGGGGAAAATGTTACTTTATTCTGTTTTAGTCCATCGGCAAGAAACTTTGCTCCTTCATCATCGAGTCCATTACTTCCGAGGTTAAGTATTGTGAGTCCCTGTGTGCAATTGTGAATGATCGATAACATGAGACAAATAATAACAGAAAAAAATGTTACTTTGTTTTGTCCTAAAGCATTCCCGAGATGTTGTCCTCCTTCTGAACAGATTGAGTTCTTAGAAAGATCTAATTTGATAAGTGTCTGTATGAAATAAAAAGTGAATGACATAGTGAGAAGGAAAGAATAATACTTTGTTTAGTCGTAAAGCATCGGCAAGATGCTGTGCTCTTCGATCATCAATATTATAGAGATGAAGAGTAGTGAGTGTCTGTAAGACATGATGAGATAATCGCAGAATAAGAAGAGGAAAATATTACTTCGTTTTGTTTCAAAGCATGGGCAAGATGCTTTGCTTCTTGATCACTAATTTTATAGAGATGAAGAGTAGTGAGTGTCTGTAAGACATGGTGAGATAATCGCAGAATAAGAAGAGGAAAATATTACTTCGTTTTGTTTCAAAGCATTAAAAAGATGTTCGACTTTACGTAGGATATCTTGGGCCTGGATTCGAGTATTTCGCACCGGGATTCGTTTATAGGTTATACCAAAACGAGAAAATGGTATACCAAGATAGATCTCGACGAGATCTATCGATTCCACTATTTACTTTTTTTCCAAGACCCACCCTTCATAGAAAAAAACCCAAAATACTGACCAAAAATAAGCAAAAAA
>CAJNOP010001313.1:6380-25179 GCA_905250075.1 Rotaria sp. Silwood1
GCTAAGTGTCTGTAATGGGGTGAGAGGAGGGGGGAGCCGCCAAACCTCGAACTGAAAACTACACTCACTATTGTCAAAGAAAATATACGTGAGTTCCACAAAGCAGACTTTTGGGAGCAATCAATTTTCAATATCATTCCTGTTCGTGGTTCTCGGAAGACACTAGTTACTCTGTTATAAATAAGGGTGTCAATTTATATTTACTTTTCATTTAATTTACGCGTAAATTAAATGATAAATAATTTATATTTATTATAAAGTAAACGGTAAATGAGACCCCTACTATTTGATAAGTTTTGTTTTTTGCATGTTATAGAGGTTTCATGTAATTTCTATAAGGTTTCTTTTGATACGCATGGAATCTACCTCTTGAAGTCCTGTGAAGTCTGGTGAAGTCTTGTGAAGTTTTGTGAAGTCTGATGAAGTCTTTTAAAGTCTCAGGAACTCCTACAAAGTCTCTGAAGTCTCAGGAGCTCCTACAAAGTCTCTGAAGTCTCAGGAACTCCTACAAAGTCTCTGAAGTCTCATGGAGTCCGTGAAGTCTCATGAATTCCGTGAAGTCTCATGAAGTCCGTGAAGTCTCACGAAGTCTGTGAAATCTAACGAAGTCTTTTGAAGTCCTATGAAGTCCCATGAAGCCATACGAAGTCTTACGAAGTCTTGCGAAGTCATTTGAAGTCCTATGAAGTCTTGAGAAGTCTTTTGAAGTCTTGCGAAGTCTTGTGAAAATATGAAGTCACTGCGGCTGAAGTCTGTTGAAGTCTTTTGAAGTCTTGAAGTCTTGAAGTCCGCTGTTTCCCCCTTGAGTAGAAACCAAAACACCATATATTCATGGTTAAATTTTCATCATTTTTCACTAACTTCTCAGATTTTTATCTTCAATGAAGGTGCTTGAGACCGTAATAGATTTCAATATGAAGGTATGGTGTTTTTTGGTATATTTTCATATAATTTTTGTTGAAGTTTGTCGGAAAAATGGTGAAAATTTACAATGAACAACATGTCAATACACAGGTAATAATCAAAAAGCTTTTGGAACCTGATAAATCGTATTTAGATCGATACTCTGACACTGCTCTTTCCAACAGTGAACATTGCAAGTCTCTATCTGCTTCTGTTTTCGAGATAATAATCGTCTTAGAGTTTTCTCCATCTATTTCTGGTGCCGACATTAGTTTTCTTCAAAAATATAGAGAATAAATGTAGCAAATCATTTTTGAGTTGCAAATAAGTACTTGTAAATATTATTTAGAACTCAATCACTTAATACAAAATACCTGCTTCTGAAGAGTTTTTCGAGTATGTTCTGCAATGGTACCCCACCTACTCATTCCGATAACAACAGGATCCCACTTGTTGTCACCTAGTAGCTTTTTACGATGAACTCCTTGACCGATAAGCTTCGATACACCACTATTTAAACCAGTAGTCAGCACCCATACATCTACAATATCAATTCATATTTAATCAGCTTCATGTTTTTATATACGACCAACCTTCTGTTGCTGCTATGTGACCAATACCATTCATGAATTCTCTTTCCAAACTGTCTTTCATAGTGAAATATTCAGCTCCACCATAGCAACTGACAATCAATTTAGGATTACTACCTACATTGTTAATAATCATTGCTATAAGTGTTTCAAGTGCATTATTCTCAGTACTGCATCGAATGAACTGTAAAAAGAAAACTCCGACAACAAGTATGATATCATATTTGTTTTAAATTGCCACATACTCGAGCACCGTTAGTCAATTGTCCGTATACGTTCACTGGTACTTCTTTCGCAAGTTTTGGTACCCATTTTTTTGGTTTAGTGGATTTTGGATCAACTTTACCAGTATAACTATGCTGACTTGCACGTCGACCACATACGCATTGAGTCTCTTCACTAACACTATTAGACACTGGTATTGAATAGACTGAACATGTGGTTCCCTTAAGCTTTCCATCATCTACTTGCTTTTTTACCAGATCAATCCATCTCTGTTTTGTGCACGAGCTAACAGATGTAGGTGCACCGCTTGGGATACTGTTATTCGAAGCCATCTACGAAGATTGACGACTCATCAAAGGCTACAAAGTTGCTAGACTACTATTGGTGCACACATCTAATGTTTACTTTCTACAAAACAGTCGAATGCCGACAAAAAACTTCAACAGAAGAAATAAAAAAGAATACCTTTTTTTTTCTCCTGCTTACGGCAATTTCTATGGCTACCTATTTTATTCAGCTCTATTTTTTCTCTTATGCTCTGGGTATTTTTTTAACAGAGAAACACTTTCATTATTATTTCAATTGCAGATCGTGTGTATTTATTTCTTCGCTCAAATTTTGTCTTTAATATTAGAAAAAGAGACTTTTTTCTTCCTAGCTAACAAAACGATGGCAACTCAATCTAGATGGGTAGGCGCAACTGAGTTGAAATTGATCAATACACGTACGGCTGCATTGAAGGAGTCAGAGCAAGCGCCTGGTAAATTGTTTGTAATTCTATGTAATATACAGTACGAGAACAAAAACAAAAATCTATTCTGACATTTATTTTTAATCACATAATTTTGATTAACAGGTTTCCTGAACGTGGTTCTATTGAAAAAAAATTGAATAGTTGGCGACATGTCTATGAAAAATCTGGTTTCCAGTTCTATAAGTGTATTATTGACAAGGCAGACATCAATAAACAAGAAAAATTTCTGGTTCAAGACACTCCAACATTTATTTTTATTCGTGATGGTGAGGTAATCAGTCGAATAGATGATCTTGAAGAATCAGATCCTACTATCGACAATGTCACACTGCCAGGAGAAGAAAGCAATGATGAAAAGAAAATAAAAAAGCGGCTCAATGAACTGTGCGTGAAACCTCAGTCAAAAGATAACAACGCTAATTGTCATGTATAAACTATAACATGAGAAAATTATGTGCAGATTTTCAAGAACAGAGAATTTCAGATTTTTCACACATCTATGATGGTGTCAGAACATTTAGGCGTTTAGAAGATGATGTTTCTGAAATCTCACTTTCATGAAAATCTGCCTTTTGCTGGTGTTGTTAATTGGTCTCTGTAGACTACCTCGAAGATACTCTTTTGGATATTTATCTTTTCTTTAAAGAAATACACTGTCATGCCAAACATTGGCGGTTTCTTATCTTTCGAACTTCTTCTCATCGATATTATTGATGTGCTTGATGGATTGAATATGATGAATAATGAAACTGTATCATGTAATTGGCATTTTGATACAAAAAGACCCTATTTTGATTTTAGCTTTAGGAAGCAACGCATCTGTTTGCATGAAATCATTCTCTATAAAAAAATGAAAGCAGCAAATGTAAAATTATTTGTATTCTTTTCATTTTTTCGAAAAAAAGCAAGCAGCATATATTGCTCACCTTATGTGATAAAATAATTTAAGATGAAATAAAAATAAAAGAATAGAAAAGTAATAAATACAAATGAGGGTGTTGGTGCAAGGAAGAAGAGGACACGGTAAATTCCGCTTTCCAGGAAATTCAAGTTTAAAAGCACTTCAAATAGAGGAAAATTTCAACGAACACTTAATGGGCTGGGTTCGGTTGGGATTAGAGAGTAGCGGGTCCGTCCAGACCCAGACCCGGACTCGGGTCTCGACCAAAGATGTCCATGGTGATGCTACCGCTGCCGCTACTGCTGTCACGCCGCTTCCGCCATGGCGGTAGCGGTGCGGCAGCGGCAAGTTTTGTTCCTTTATCGTCGCGATACGGCGCGGCAGTGGCAAGTTTTCATTTTTTACCGTCGCGGCAGTGGTTGAAATTTCCATTTTTTCCAAGAAAATCTAATACTTGAGAAGATTATTTTACTATGATTCAAAGTAAACCGATTTTTTTCTCAACCAGTATGTTTTCATTACACTTTAATCGTCTAATAGAAATATAAAGGTTAGCATCATGTAATTACACGATAACATTATGTAGGAGCATGTTACTAGATTGTGAAGAATTCATATTCTACCCCATTTATAATTTATATACATAAGAGACTATACACACGAAAATGTTCGAAGTATTATTAGGTGTAAACGGTTTTAAATGTCAAATATATCTCGAAAAAAGGAAATGAGCTATTTCTAATTCTCGTGCAAAGGAAAATTCAACCCAATTTTCTATTCGATCCTTAAATTTCAAAACATTTCGTGACATTTTTTTTAATTGTAAAATAACCGATAGAGTCACGAATAAGTATTGATAGCACAGATTAACGATGTATCGAATAAAAGCAAATACAAACAGAATAGACATAGTAACTATATTACAGTCATTTTAGTAAAGTGAAGAAGAGTGAATTGTTTTTCTGTTCATAAGTCAACTTATTATGATTGGCACAATCCACAAAACAAAGCACCATCTTATTCTATTTACAAATTAATTTTTCATGACCAAGAATTTGATTTATTTTCTGGATATAATGAATTTGATTTTTGTCTTTGCTTTAGTATAATATTACATGTGCTATTAAATTACCTTGAATGACTAGTGTTGATCTTTCACCACCATCAACGAATGATAAAGTTATTATCGATATATCTTCATTAACAACAGAAATCGATAGAGAACAGTTAAAATTAAAGTTTCGATTGGTACTTATCAAGATTCTTCTTTTACGAAACTATAAACCTCGTTTTCAAACACATACAAAAAATTTACTTAGAATGCACATAAAATTGATACATTCCGATATTTTATTTCAAATATTGTAATCTATATCGTTTCACTCCCTTACCACTATATAGTCACGACCGGCGAACTTTTCTTCATCTGCTCTAGCTGAATAGATCTCAAGATTTATCTATAGCACCTAAGTTTCTTGCCCAAGATTCTCAAGTACTTGATGCGTATATCAAATTATGCTTCCGTAGGGTCAGTTGCTTTCTCAAAGTTCCCATAATCTTTCGCTTTTACCAGGCTAAAATATCACTTATTCAGACGAAATAAGAGTATTCTATATGATCCATATAGTAATTTCTAACAGTTGGTGCAAAGTTTTTGCATTAATTTTCTTTTCAGTATAGTATGACAAAGAATCTTCATAGAGACTTAATATTTTTCTTGTTAGAAAGAGCAAGTTGTCTACTACAAAAATATGGAAGAATATTTCATTCAAAATGTTTACTAGAAACAAAAAAGCCTTGAGAATGAGTTGTATCGAAAAAGTGTGTTTCAATTTAACTCAAAATTAAAGATGAGAAATGCATTTGTTTAATTTGTTTTGCACTCGGCTTTCGATGTTTGGAAGCACGGTATATGTGAGTCTGACCAATGCAACGTGGGCTTTCTAATCATACAAAAACATTCGAGTTACAAAGCTACAGGCTTCAAAGGAAACAGTTTCATTAAAAAAAAAGTTGATTTTTCGTCTAGAATATCCAATTAAAGTTTTCATACGATATCTAACAGAAAAGCTGAATTCTGTTTTATATAATGTACTTTTATAGAGGACTCAATAAGCTTTAATTGTATATAAAATAGGCGGTTTCTGCTAACTTTGATGTTAGAAGAAATCTTATTTTTCGAAGTCATTTATTAGCTGTGAAAAATTTGTACTAACAAAATATGTTAGAAAAATGTTGAATTCGAACTCAACCGGTCACTTGAAAATCTTATTTTTCCGCGTTTACAATGCCTGATCGTAGCGCTACAAAACCCGATAAAAGCCAGAAAAAAAGATCAACTTTCTTTGCAGATGGAATTTCTTCTTTTGAATTCCAGAAGTTGAAAGGCACTTTTCCAGCCCAACGTGTTCTTAAGGCTTTTTAGTTTTTGGTAAACATTTTGAATCAAATATTTTTTTACACAATTTTGTATTAGACACTTAGCTCTTTCCAACGAGAAAAGATCAAGTCTCTATAACGATTCGTTGCCACGCTATACTGACAAGAAAATTAATTCAGAACTTTGGCATCACCCATTATTTAATTTAATATTTCAAGTGTTCAGGCGTTCTCGGTCATTCGCTGTATTGTTTGTTCTTCGATTGAAGCTCTAACAAATTCATGATTCTTATCCATTTCGTCACATACTGATATTCGACGTAGTAATGTCGCGGTAGCGGCGCGGAAGCGGTAGATGTTGTTCCTTTAGCATCGCAGCACGGCGCGGCAGCGGCAAGTTTTCCTTTTTACCGTCGCAGTGCGTCGCGGCAGCGGTAAGTTTTCTTTTTTTATCGTCGCGGTGCGTCGCGGCAGCGGTAAGATCTGAAGTTTCTAAACTCATCGCGGTGCGGCAGCGGTAAGATCTGAAGTTTCTAAACTCATCGCGGTGCGGCAGCGGCAAATTTCCAGCCGCGATGGACATCTCTGCTCTAACTTGCTCCTATCGAAAGTTATTCAAAAAACATCCGACTGCTCTGACTTCTGGCGCCGATATTAGTCTGACGGCTACTTTGAGTAGGACTCTCTTTGAAGTACGACAGTTCGAAGAAACCCCGGATTTAATATGACTAATTTTAAGCTAGAAGTTCAACTGAACCCGTATTTTTCTAGGGGGCACTCTAATAATCAATATTGTCGGCTGATGCGTCAGCAAGCGAACGAATTGTTTTAGTAGCAAATTTAAGGACTAGGGTGTGTTTTGATTCATTAACTCTCAGAAAGCTGAATATAAGCTCGTTTTTTCGAGAACACATGGATATCGCTGCCATAGTATAGTTCCTTAAGTTTTTGTTGACTATCAATATGGAATTGTCAATTTGATTAGATATATTTGTGACAAAAATGTTCATCCGAACCTACATATTATTGTGCACAATGAGATTAGCGCTAATATCAGCACCCACACATCTACTCGCTCTTTTGAAACATAGGATACTAACTATGTGGAAGTCAAGGTTCAAGCGAGTCAATCAGACGATTGTTACTTGTTATGATATAAAATAACTTTCTTGTACATTCGAAAGAAAACATTGAAGATTCAATTTGAAGTCATATGGTTACGTCAACAAGACACGCGTCTGAATCTTGATACCTTTATAAATATTCAGCAATAATTGTGCATATTTACAGATCCACCACCAGAGAATAACACATGTTTTTACTCTTTGTTTGTACAAGGCAACTTTTTGGCAATGTAGGATGAAACAACAAATAGGTATATGATATTGCGTAGTTTCGTAACAAACTGACTTAAATACATTCGGACCTAACGAATAATGACGATTGTTAGAGATAATAAATTACATTGAAAACAAATTGAATAAAACTGAATATTTGTTGAATAAAAGTTGCGATTAAAAAACTTGATAAAGTTCTATATTATATCATGACATATAATATGATAGAAAACTAAATAAAATACAGATTAAATGAGCATATAATATGATATTTACTCTTGTTTAATAAATATTTGTTATGTTCTCTTTTATAATAGTATATTATTCTATGATTTATTATCATAATGTTTTTTCTTGTCAAATATAAAAATAAAATCAAAAGTAAACAAGGAATAAATCCTATTGTATAACGAATGTTTTTTCTCTTATATAAAACAAATGATTTTGATGAAGATCATATAAAGAGTAAATCGTGTCATATTCTTATTCATATAAACTTCAACTTTTATTTCAAACTTAGAAAGAGCAAATGTTATAATCATAACGTAATCGAATACGAGAAATATTTCTCATATTGTATACGTTACAGAAACGAAAAAAAAATGTAGCAAAACTTTTTTCTTGCATTGATAACGTGAAGTACTCTTAACCTTTTGGTGTATATTATAATTATTGTTGAAAAAAAAGAACAGTTTATATATGTATGGATGGTAGAGACATATTCGTTACGATTGAATAAAACAAAAACGAACATTGTGAAAGATAACAAACTAGAATAAATAGAGTAAGTAGAATTGAATACATACAATAATTCATTTATCATAAATTTCGTTTCTTGTTTTCTGTTGCTTCATGACAAGGTCTTCTTTGATCATTATTTTCATTTGTTATTTAGTGATGACACTTAAATAGTTCAAAATCTGTTTTATCACTGTGAACTAATCTTAACATTACAAATAAGTAGTGTTGATAGTTTTTTTTTGATTAAAACTTTCAAAATGTTTTCACAGTTGAATGATGTTAAGGAAGTAAAAAAACTTATTGCCTTCAGTCAATGTTGACGATAATAACTAACCAGATAGAGACGTAACATTATCATTTAAAATCTTTGAACACATTTTCAAAATTAATCGATTAACATAATTTTTGAAAAGTGCTAAGACATATTGATCAAATATTACTTAAATAGAATTGTGCACATGATTATTTAATTCAGGGAAATATGAACTATAAAATTCTTAAATAAATCTAATATTTGAGGATATTATATTCACCACAAAATGTTTTATTTTACCTACTGTCCATTCCAATAAAGAAGGCGAATGGGTATTTTTTGAGTAACTTTTGATAGGTACAAGATAGAAAGCTGCAGTTTTCATTGTTGAAAAGAGCAAATGATAACGCATCGAATCATATAAGACAATGACTTTCAAATTGGACTTTTTGAAACGTTTTGCAATAGTTGAACAAAGAAAAGCCTTAAAAACCGGTCTAATTTTTCCAGGAAACAAACTGAACAAATGAGATTTTTTTTACAGAAATTGCTGGAAAAGTGGATTAGAATTGTTGAATATGATACTTAGAATTCTCAAAGTAGTAAAGCTTTGAATCAAACCTTATACAAAATTTTGTAGCTCGTCAGCTGCCTACTCTAATCTCCTTCTCAAAGTTTAAAATTTGTTCTATATTCATAGAGCGATAGTCTACTCTTTCAAAATGACCATAGATCACTATTTATTTATGAAATAAATCTCAACAAATTTACATAAATCGATGCGCTGGATAGACCTCTTTTCAGTGGGGAAAATCGCAGCTCTCTATCTTGTTCATTTCATAAGTTATTTAAAAAATACTCCCATCTAAGCAATATTTGTTTCTCAATGATTATTCTATTGAAAGAAAATCGTAATTTATTATATGTCTGATATAAATCAATAATTCGTATTTAGATATCTTGGAGAGAAAAAGAAAAGATTCAAACGAATAAATGATTGTATTTATTTTTTTGATATGCTTATGTCTTGGTTTAGTTTGTATTATTCGTTGTTATTGAATTTGATTAATAATGACTCAAGCTAATCATATAATTTTTAAGCCAAAACAATTGATTTCAAAAGAAGTTTTAACAAGTAATGATCAATTAAATAGGGAATTATCTCCTAATCGCCAAACTATCCAATATCAAGTAAAAACTTATGTTAATAAAACAGATTATTCTAATAGATGTCAAACAACTAAACGTCGTTGTCAGTATTTATTTAATGAATTATGTTTTTTTTTCTATATTCAATTTATTATTGAGATAAATTACCAATGAAAATCAATTCTGAAATAACTTCAAGTATGTCATCAATTAATAATACAGAAATAGATCAAGGAGTACATATTTCTATTGATTTACGTAAATTGATAATCAAAAGAATTATTCTCTATATAAATGAATTTATTTATCTAGTTTCATATAAAAATTCTCCGATAAAGAGAACATCAAGTCAAATAGCAATAATAGATAACAACAATAATTCAACAAATAAATCTTTTCAAAGAATAAATTCTCAACGGAAACGAATATCACATTCAATCAAGTATGAATTTGTAAATATTAATGTTAAAATTTTATTATTTAATAAAATAATTCTAGTGAATTAACTCGTGAATGTGCTATTTGTTTATTAGATCAACCAATTTATTTTTTTGAAGGATTTTATAGTAATCAATGTAAACATTCTCAACGAACAATATGTGATACATGTATTTATAATCATGTAAAATTTTTTGTTGAAAATAAATTAAATACAAATATAATTTGTCCTGAACCTAATTGTATGACTATATTTACTTTTGAAAGTATTCGTTATATTCTTCATATGGGAAATAATATCGAATTATTTGAACGATATGATCAACAATTAACACATAAACATCTTGAACAAATTCAAGAATTTGTTTGGTGCGCACATAATGGATGTGGTTCAGGACAATTACATTATACAGATATATATTCAAATTCTATAGTTACTTGTATTAAATGTAAAAAACAAACATGTGCATATCATCGTATGAAATGGCATAATGGAATGACATGTCAAGAATATGATCTATCTACTGATGATAATACACGATTATGGCTTAGAAAAAATACAAAAAAATGTCCGTTATGTCATTCATTTATTGAAAAAATATTTGGATGTGATCATATGACATGTACTATATGTAAACATCAATTTTGTTGGATATGTTTGGCTGATTATCGAAAAATTCAAATTTATGGTCGAAAACAACATATGAAATATTGTACACATTATTCTCTTTATTCTCATTCGAACAATCATTTTTATAGACAAAGATCAATTATTTGTACTATTTTATAGTTATAATCAAATATATCTTCATATTCGATATATATATATATTAAAAATCTTGTTTTTTAAATATTTAATTTCGAAACTAAATTTTTGTAAATAACAAATAGTCAACGCTTATTTTCATTAAAAAATTAACCGAAAGCTAGGCATTTTACGTCGAACCTTACCTTCAAGAAAACACCTCTTCTCATATTCTGAGTTCTTCGTAAAAAGTGATAATCGGCAGGGAGAAGATAATGCTACAAAGACTCATATACTTCTTCTCAGGTTCGCAGTCAGACAAAAATTTGGAAAAACGCGTTTAAAAGCTATAGAAATTTGGTCGTTTTCGAGTGCTAATCGCGGTTCCCGATGATCAGCGAAAAACGGTCAGAAAAACAAGGCGTGAAAAGGATCGACTTTTCCATAATCAACTTTTTTCGCCGCATTTTTGTTAATCCGCCTGCAAAAAAAGATCCTGAATACGTGTGTAAACGCTTAAAAAGTTTAGTTTTTTACCGTTTACACGCGTGCAGAGAGCAGTGGGCGTGAAAACGTTCATATGTTGCCGATTCTACGCATGTGCACGGATACAAAAAGTGGAAATATTAAATCTGATTATGTACACGCTCGAAATTCAAACTTTTTAGAAATTTTCACGACCACTTTCCCGGACACACGTTTTAACGCCCAAAAATTCGATCTTTTGGGTGTTTAAACGCGTTTTTCAGACTCTTTGTCTGACTGGGTCACAGTCAAATTTGTTGAAGTTTTTCATAAAATATACGACAATTATGAGTAGCGATTGAAATATAAGTATTATAAGAATTATATGTTCCTTAACTCTTTTGCTTCTGAAGATACATGTATGTGTGTAAATGTATTTATTGAATAAAGACTACAGCAATATATGTTTTAATCGGTTAGAAAGGCTTCTTATTCTTTGTTATGTGATGTTTTTTCTGTGTATTAACTATGTTCAGTAGGTTCTTTTCCACTTCTCGCCCGTAGTATATATACATATATACTGTTCGAGCAGTAAAAAATAAGAGTAAGAACGAATCAAAAGCATTCTTCTTTAGGATTAAGTGATGTAATGACTGATGGGATTTTTTCTTTCATTCATTGTACAGATGTGAACAAATACAATAAAGTCGAAAGTTTATGATATTTTAAAAGTCATAGGAAGAGATATGATTAAATAAGAGACACCAGCAAAAGATAAGAGTAATGAATCCAAGCACAGTGTTCGATCGAGATGAAGATGATAGAAATTCACGTATATTATTAGCAAATATTTCATGCATTTGACTTGTGAAATGGACAGAGTCAATGAAAACATAAGAATTTGGCTCTTTGCAGATTTCTATAATGCTCGAGTAGGATGTATTCCAGCAATTGTCTTTACTGTTTTTAAATGAATACATCGATGAATCAGCGATAATTTTTGACACGAGCGAATGGATATCAAATATGCGTAAAGACACGTTAGTGTTGATAGTTTTCAATAAATTAATTGCAGTTAACAAATTGCTATTAAATTGAAGCGATGTATCATTAAAATACGATTCTTGATTGAGTACACGCAAGATCGGTATTGTTTGCAAAGGAAGTAGGTTAAAAACTAAAAGATGCTTGATATTCATCTTAAGTAGATCCATGATGCAATTAGTCAAACTTGCAACGACTAAAGAAGGACGTACTGTCTTATTGTAACCGAAATCATTATAAGCAATCCAAATAATAAAAAGTGTGCGATTCAAATTGATTGTATTCATATTAGTCTTATTAAAATAGCTCATAATTTGTTGGCGGACGCCAGGTATTGATAATGATCCGATTAATATACTTGGAATAAAGTTGCTATCAGTAGTGGCAGCAGCATACGCATGATTGATAACATTCGATATACCTAATCTGTCGATCCATATAGGACCATTGGAGAATCGACCTTGATAATATGGTACAGGAGGAAAAAAGTGATCTGTCAAATTATAAAAATTTCCTGTATCTGAATGTGAATCCCCAAAAACCACTACTGTATCGAAGAAAATTTGTTGAGTATTTATTTGTTCAGTGAATAGCATAGTTAGGAACCCACAAATAATTGATGAAATCATATTATATATGCTTCTTAACTTCGTAGTAAACTGGTGTAAATATGTTGTTCTTTAAACTTCTGCTTCAATCCTATATTAACCAATTAGAGTAAGGTAATGATTTGGAGCGTAGTAATTAATATAAGCAATGTTCATTACTTATTTGGGTGTAGGTATAAATAATGGTAAGACTATTACCGACAAGGGCTGTCAAATCTCTTGATTTCTGGCTTGTAGGCTTGTTTGCTGATTTCTCATAGTTTTTAGGAGTTTTGTCACTATGGATTTAAGCAATATTCTACATTAAATAAAAAGCAAAAAATGCAACTATCACAATATTTCATAGATGCAAGAATAGATAAGCAAACATGTTTATCCTTCTTAAACTTTTTAAAACAAAGATAACAATCTTATCGTAGAGATTTTGTGTAGCTGTTAATGAAAAGAAATAATCGGCTGTATAATTATCAAATACATACTTTACATGACGATGAAAATAGTGAAATCTGAGATGTATTAGAAACATTTTTTATCACAATCTTTTACTACAACACGTAAAAATACTGATTCTATTTCACTGATAAAAGTTCGAATGACAAATTGCTTCACAGTTCTGCATGACAGTAACTTAACTATATTTCTTAAATTATAATCTTATCATCACGAAATTGGTAGCAGAGAGATATCTAAACAAAAAATTTTACTTTATTTAGAAACAATTCAACCAAAGAGTAATTTCAGTTCGATAAAATTTACTGTTTTACGTCGAGAAATTCCTCTTTTTTTTTAATTCAAATTTACAGCTCTGCTACCCACACCTTGTTTGACTATTTCAAACCAATCTATTCTATATTTATCATAAGATGGCTATCCTCGTTGAACATCTTGATAAGATTTTCAAAAGATAATTTGCATGTGTATATCTTGATGAGTGTGGACGTAAAGTGCTTATCTCTTACATGATAGATATGTCTGGACTGTAATATACCACTATGCGTCGTTGATTGCTTCAAAAACTATCATACAAACACAGACTACTAATGTTTTTGGAACAAAAATGGAATTTCGATGTGGCAAAATTTGATTTTCCAAAAAAACAAGCCAAGAGCTCAAGATTAAAATGAAAATAAATGTCATAATATGATTTTATAGAAAAAAAAAATAATAGATTTATCTTGGTATGTACTAAAGATCTGATTCAAGATCTTGTTACCAGATAGTATAATACCTTGATCTTAAATTTTCAAGATTGTATCTTGGACAAGATCTTGCTTATAAGATGTTTGAGTATGGTATGCTTTATTATCACCTCTGCATGGAAGATCGTCACAATTACTTTTCTAAAAAATGAGAAAAATATGCTTGAGTGTTTCTTCTCTTTCAGAAGAAAAATTTATAAAATAAACATATGGTAAAATTTTTCTTCTATAACCCAAGATGTAGAACATATTAATCAAAGAAATAATTTGAAAATGCAACTATGCAGAAATACTCATATGCATTGTTCAAGACTTTCTCTATTCAGCAACACTTTTTGCTTATTGTGCCTATTCCAAAGAGTGTATATGAGAAGGTGATACATCATATCTCGATCTCGATTCGAACAATAGAACACAATGTATCGTAAATTTGAAGTTCATCATTGATTTCATTGCACTGTAAAACTTGTACTTGTTGATATTTCGAAATTTGTTTTAGTTATATTTATGCTTGAGGATTTCATTGAAAAAATTGAGTGACATATTGATTACAGTATAATTGTTTATAAAAATTTTATCAACTCGAAATAACAAAATACTATCAAAAGTTATGTTTGTTTTAGCTAGACATTGCAGAAATACTTTCATTTAATTCTCCGAAACCATTGAATACACTTTTGAGCACCTTATTAGATTATGAGAAAATAAATTCTATTTTGAAATATCATATAGCATTTCTTTGTCATTTTTCCAAGTTTCATGTAATGAATACAATAATATATATCTATCGTTTGATTTCGTTCTACAAAAGAGAATATAATAAAATTGTTAAGTTTTCTCATTTTCTTTTTTTTCATAAATTTTAATTACTTTAGTATTACTATACTTCAATAGAGCACTACACACTACTGATAATTTAAATCTATTGAAAACAAATAGACGACAATACTTACTTATGTATAAGTGTCAGAATTTTTTCGAATGTAAAATTTATATCTGATGTATATTCTCAGCATACATGTTTTTAGCGGATGATCAAGGTAGATTTTTTTAGAAAATATTATGCAAAGAAACATTCTAATATGAAAATATATCTGCCATTCAGCTGAATCAACAAAGAGAATAACATGAAGAAAAAAAACAACACTTGTAACCACGTAATTCAGAATAGATTATATATGTAAATAATTGTTTTTGTTTGCACTTATTATCATTGAACTAATCAAAATCGAAAGAAATGCAACTACATCTACTCTACAAGAAGATGAGAAACAAGCATGAAAACAAAAAAAAATAATAGACCTCGAAGAAGACTCGAATGGTTAGAATTTTTCAATCTTAATCAATCAATATGGTATAGAGTTTGATTAAGAGAGAACTTCTAATCTTACAGTTGATGTTTGTAGAAATAAAAGTAAGCTCTTATTTTGATTCATTGAGAATATATCAAACAATAAATGGAAGTGCTTTTGCATTAACTTGTATCTGTAACTATTAAAACTTTCTGATATATATAAATATGTTCAGAATTCACTATCTTTAGAAGATAAAACAAAAATAGCAAGACAGTAATGTTGTATCTTATTCGCATTGATTTGTATTTATGTATTTACGACAATAAAAAATACGTACGGATAGTGTTATAACAGTATGTATGCACAGAACCAGAATGAATAGGTGTGGATGTAAATCTAAATGTGAGAGCAAAGGATTCTTGTTTGCATACTTACATCTATCCACACATCCAGTATGTATGGAACTGGCCTAGTTTTTTTCCAGACCGGCACTAGTACTCGTCTATCGGTTAGAACCGACGTATTAGTAAAAATTGATCTGATCTATTTACTAGTAGTCAAGGAGAATTAAAATGAAACTTTTTACCGTAGTGTCTCCTTAGGATAGCCTTCGTATCTACACGCATACTGGCTCATCGTTTCATTGTTGATAATAATACTTTCATTGAAGGATATTCTAGAAACTCTTTGTTAACATAACTTCTCTGTGATCAATGGGATTAGCCTTGATGTTGATTATCCTGTTATTATGTGAATAATATTACGAAGCAGGAAAGTGCAAGATATAGACTAGCAAAAATTGGTTTTGACCAGTTAGAACGGTTTGGATCGGTCTGATCGATCAAAACCGGTAGATCAATCAATCGAAAAACAACATTGGTACTGGTTCCATCTCTAACACTCACACTTGTTTTTTAAGATGCTCCTTATATTTGATCGTTTTTGTTCGAATAGAATAAGATAGAAAAAAACCAAAAACAAAAAATAGCTCCCGTAGACTGTGTCTAGTCAGTGGAAAAAACATTTTAGGTTTACAAGACATATTCTGGCTGAGAAACGGAGAGTGGTTTGTATTCATTGTGGAACTTTAAATATATGACAACTTTTACTTTACAGATGAAGATCTATTAATTTTAGATATATTAAAACATCCTGATGAGCCGTTTTTGAGAAAACTTGGAGAGAAGAATCCCGCTAATTAAAACATTTGTTATACTTTAAAATTTTCGTTTAATTATTTCAGAATCATTTTTAATATTAAATATTCTATTTTCAAATTTAATCTAATATATTACAAAAAAAAAATGGCATGTACTAGTAAATTGCCGAATAAGTTACTCTTGAAACTTTTTTAAAAGAAGATTTAACTATGCAGCCAATTGTTTAAATAATGAATGAATAAGTTTGTCAATTTTAAAACATTTCGATATTGTAACTGAATTAATAAATAAATTGTTTCAATATGATAACTGACTGATGCTTACATATTTGCCATTCTCAATTAATTTTTTTTTGCAGAGAATGAAAATTAATAAAAATAATGTTTACAGAAAGCTTAAATACTCTATCAAGCAGTTCAATATATATAGATATTCAACTTGCTTTTTATCCATTGATTGATTCACAACTACATGCACAAGTCGACAAATATGAAGAATATTAGTTGTCTGATCAAGATAAATACTCCATGATGCGCTGAATTGATCGGATCGATAACAAAAACTATTCATCTCAATTTATGTTCGAGTAAAATAAATTGAAATAAGCAAATATGTTGAAGAAGCAATGGTATTTTATCAAAAACCTATCGATGCAATTACAATAGATGCTATGGAATTGATTGTAGAAATTGATATATATATATATATATATCGCCTTGGTATATAATAGCTTTTATCGGTAGGCTTTCATGGCATCTCATGAAAAGGAAAAATACTGAAACATGATATAGAATTTGTAATAAAAATCAATAAAACATATTGCGTTAGACAGAGAAAGTCTTACACGAATCTCGCTGTGAAGCAAATGTTATAATAAACTTCTAATCATCAAGAAATTGAGAATTATGAAATCTGAAAATGCTTTTATTCGAATTCGTATTTTTTGAATAAATAGTCGCATTATTTTCTTTTGTTCATTAGAATAAACGTCATTACTTCAGGCATTGTTAAAAGAGAGAGAAAAAAAGATGAACATTGACGATAATGAAATTTTATTTTATGTTTTAATCAATGGAAACATTACATTTGAGATAGTCAGTTTTTCATAATCCAATTGAGATAATGATTTTAAAGTGTAACTTTATTAACATAAGAAAGCAAACATACAGGATGGTGCAAAAGTTACTGGTCAGTCTTAAATTGCGAATAACTTTTGATAGAAATAAGATATAGACTTGTGATTTTCACCATTTGAAAGAGCAATGTTCGAACCATCGATCTATATAATATTCACTAAGACGAAAGATTTTTTTTTTCATAAGAGCTTTTTAATTGACATTGTTTTCTTTTGTGTATTTTCACAATAATGTTGTGTCAAATTATGCCAAAATGTAGCTCAAATCACCCATTTTTTGCTATACAAATGTCACTATTTTTGGAAGGCTCACTGGAGAAAAGAGGTAGACAAAATAATGCATAAAGTGAAAATTTAATAACGAAAAATGGATGACTTGCGCTATATTTTGATGTAATTTGAGACGAGATTATTGTGAAAATACACAAAAGAAAAGAATGTCAATTAAAAAGCTCTTATGGAAAAAACATCTTTCGTCTTAGTGAATATTATATAGATCGATAGTTCGAAGATTGCTCTTTCGAGTGGTGAAAACCACAGATCTAGATCTTGTTTCTATCAAAAGTCATTGGCAATTTAAGACTGGTCAGCAACTTTTGCACCACCCTGTATTATTCGTTTCTATGTTGTTTATATTATGTTTCACGAATAGGTATGACATATGATTTGAATAGGAAGTCACAAACTAGTAAAATCGAATAAAAAATTATTTTTAAATTAGCATATCAAAACAGCATTGATACTTAAATGAAAATCATAATAAAGATAAATCGATCTAGTACAGCGAAGTCTATCGAGTACTAAAAGTCCAAGAGAGAATAAAAGCTGACTCTAAAACATTGGAGTCAATCAAGGTTAATTGAAATCATCGAAGTTTCTGAGTGACTCCACTGTCGCAAATACTCGTCAGATACGAGTCTAAAAATTTCCTTTTGGTCGGACCCGGATAGAAAAAAATTTTAAATAATCGGGTCTGCATCGAATTCAATAATCTTGGCTTCGACGGGCTCTACTATAGAATCAATTTTTTCCACCTTGTAAAAGTTGGGAAAAAAAGAGTTCTACATTTGAATTATCAACAATAGACAATATTTTATTGTTTATTTCGTATTTAAAATTTGATAAAAAAAAAAGAAAGAAAATTAAACTGGTTTACTAATAATATTCCAAAATTTGATGTAAGAATTTGTTTATATAAATATTAACATGGTGGATATAATTCTTGTAAATATTCAATTAAACTTTTTGTTTGTGTTTTATTATATTGTTGCATAATCGTAACCGATGGATTATTTAATTCTGTATCTTTGAGATAAGTTATTGTACCAACAGTATAATTAAGATTCGTTTTCGAAATATCTAAACTATCAACTATCCAAGTATTACCTTGATCAAAGGTTTGAATTTCACAATATGCAAGAAACATTCCATTACCTTTCACTGTCATACCACGAGTTAATACTTTAGCAAGATATGAA
>CAJNOP010001313.1:25189-36607 GCA_905250075.1 Rotaria sp. Silwood1
GGCTGATTGAAGAAGAAGAATATCCTGTAGCTACACCCACACCCACAAAAAATTGTAAAGAGCGTAGCTGAGTAAAGGGGTGTTTCATTTTGACTACACTGTATAAAAACAAACATCAAAACATGATAGTAAGAAGTTGGTTGAGTATTTTTTGTAGAGATTTTTGCAATTTATCTTTTGAAAAAAATCAAATTTTTTGTCATTTAGTCAGGATGAAGTGTATGCAAAATACGATGTGTTAAAATATAATGCATTTCATTTTGGACTATTAAAATTTGAAGAAGATAATATTCGTCTACTGAATCATCACAAGAAAGAGAAATAATATTATACAAGTAAAAGCAGATTAATTCAAGTAACTAACAATTGATATAATTCTCCTCGATAAAAAGGTTTTTTGCAAAATAAATGACTCTCTTAATCCTCGTTTTGTCTTACATATCGTATATTGCTCACATACTCAATACATGCTAATATGTAAGACATCAATAAAAAAAAAAAGAAAAAAACATCAATCATACGAAACAAAAGATTAATTATACTCAATAAGAATAAACATGATTAAAAGAATAGCGCATTGCATTCTAGTTTTCTTGTTTGATTCAACTTGCAAAGTGTCTTGTCTTTTTATATTCTATTTTAAAATATGTGTATGAATATTTATTAGTTTCTTGCTTGAGTAGAGTTTGTTCCTAGTTCAGTATCAATCGTTAAAGCAAGTATTCACAGTTAATATCGTATTCCATCAGATAATGTTAACGAATGGCTTTATAGGAATTCATCTATCGCACAATTCTTCGTTCGATGCTAGCAATATTAGTGAGACAAATTGTAACTCTATGTCTCACTGAAAATGTTAATTATCCAATTTTTGTAAAAACATCTTCTCAATTTTGATAATTTAGAACGACGTATCGTTAGTTGTACATTTTCTTTTTATTTAGAGACGATTTTTCATTATCATTTTTATTCGAAAATTTTGAGAGATCGCTTGATTGTTTAATTAATCAAAACATCGATAATCTTTGCGCAGATATATGAGATACATGTTGGAGGTCAAATTAACAATTGCAAGATTTTATACATAAAAGAACTCTTTGACAAATTATAAAATTATTTATTTCATTCGATGTGTTCTACGAGTTTCTAGGAAGCTGATTTTCAGACGAATACTTGAATAACTGCTTCAAAAAGACCATAATAGACATAATGGACATAATGGACATAATCTACGACCTTGTCCGATGCTATGTGAACCTTTCTCGCTGAGATTCCCTTTTTGAATCAACACCTGGTGCGATATTGTCTGAGTCCGTCTCGATGAAACTCCTTTCTCCGCACCCACACCTAGCGCGATGTTGTGTGAATCCTTCTCCGTGAAACTCCTTTCTCCGCACCACCCTTGGTGCGATGTTGTGTGAGTCGTTCTCCTTGAATCTCCTTTCTCCACACCCATACCTGGTGCGATGTGATGTCTGTCGTTTTTTAGAATTCAAGCACTTTTAATACATGTAAGAGCTCAATGCCTTTGATGATCATATCCAATACGACGATTATGTCCATTGTGGCTATTATGATCTTTTTGAAGCAGTTATTCAAGTATTCGTCTGAAAATCAGTTTCCTGCAAACTCGTAGAACACATCAAATCCACACCCATACCCACACCCCAGAACAATCATCGTGTAATGAAATGGAATAAAGATGCAAAAGAATCCATTATCGTCGCTGGAGGTCAAGATGAAGGGAAGGCTCTGACACAATTGTCGTATTCTGGTGGACTCTTCGTCGATATATTGGGCACCATCTATGTAGGAGATTCGTTGAATCATCGAGTGATGCGTTGGCCTAAAGGAGCAAACGAGGGTACTATCATTGTGGGTGGAAATGGTGGAAGAGCAGGAGCAACTCAGTTCAATTTACTCAGTAGTTTATCTTTCGATCGACATGGCAATCTCGATGTCACCGATTTGAATAATCATCGTGTACAATTTTTTTTCATTTCAATAAATTGTATTCGCATGGAAAATTTTTTTTTGATTTCAATTCATGCTCTCATGCACAACCAGGGCTTATTCTGGTGGAGCCGCGGCGAGCGTAATGCTTATACTCGCGCGGGAAGACACACATCATTCACATGCACCCATTCGATGACATGTGTCAGTGAGTCTGGAGCTTGATCGTGCTGTCAGGAACATCAAGACAATTCCTGGTTGGGCTTTTATGAATTATCCGACTGTCCTTCCTATAAGACGAACTCACTCTCCCCACCCTCAACCTTACTAGCACTCCCTTGTCTAAGACTCACCCTACTCTCAACTCAAAGGCAATGAAAAATAGAAATAATTACTCACCCGCCAATGTTGAATGGTGATATCTGAAAAGAAAAGAAAAACTTGCATGATTTGTATCTATTTATTTTTTGTTATTAATTCCCTAAAATGAAAAGAAAACAATAATATAAAAAGATCACAAGAGGACTTATCATCCCTCAGTATGATCCAAAAAAGAAAAAGAAAAAAAAAATTAAAACTAACACTTGCATTTTTTTATTGTATTGATTTGAATTGAATGGATTCATATAATTCTGTATGGTCGAAGTCAACCTAAAATACAAGTAACGCTCGTCTCTGCGACTCGCTTAACCCTCGACTGAATATTAAATGACAACCATGATGTAATTAGGAAAGTTTTATATCCTAATGAGAGAAATTATTAAATTATAGTTTATTTTTGTACTATACTTTTGTTACCTATAAGTCATATTTTAGGCATGACTAGGGTGTAAGTGTATCCCCTCGGTATCTGCACCACCGGTCACAGGCACGCTCTATTTACATTTGAAATCTGTCACTAGAGTATTTTCTTCTTGTTCTTTACTTGAACGCAAAGACTCTTCTTTATGATCAAGGTTAGTGACTCTTAACAACAAGGCAGTAGTATGTGGACTTCGGCTTACATGTACATATAGCGTGCAGCTGCATCAAGAACATGTCCATGAACAGAGCTAGACACATATTCACACTCCATCAACATCGTCACATGATACGCGCCGAGCGGCGCCCACACCAACTGCATTCGATACCGCAATAAACAAACCACAGTCACTACCACGTAAATACATATGGTCATACCATTTCATACATTCACCATCAACCTGACTTCTGTATGTCGCACCTGCAATATTATACCGCACACCTAGTCTGATGCCCTCAGTCGAATGCAATCACACTATGAAGCACGGACTCCAACTACCAAAATTGGT
This sequence comes from Rotaria sp. Silwood1, assembly GCA_905250075.1. Classification (NCBI taxonomy): domain Eukaryota; kingdom Metazoa; phylum Rotifera; class Eurotatoria; order Philodinida; family Philodinidae; genus Rotaria; species Rotaria sp. Silwood1. Next base: position 28,453 of record CAJNOP010001313.1, read on the forward strand.
TAAAACTTCGGCGGCCACAACGTGCCCACTGAATACCATTCACATTGTGGCAACCGTTCTATGAGCAACGAAATTCATCTCCATGAGGGCGGCCAGTCTGAAACCATCGAAATCCATCGACACTTGACTGCGGAGAGTGCTATTACCCAAATTCATTCATATATCGCTGCTCACGATGCGACCACTGAATTCAGTTGACATTTGGGCGGCCGCGCAGCCACAAATGAAATTCATCGACGTTTGGGTCGTCTCCTTCTAACCAAGGCAACTCATCCACACTAGGGTTCATTAACCTATGAGTACCTATTCATACATCCGGAGACACACCATCATCCAAGTAGTTCTTAACCACATCTAATATGATAACAAATGAAGCGAAAAATATGATTGGTGGATAGCCCACCCTCGAAAACATCTGATTGGTTAATTCTTCATAGTGAAAGTATGAGTGTGTGAAATGATGTTTTTTTGACTCCGATGCAAACACACAAATAGACACACGCACACACATACACACACATACAAGCTATTTTGTTTTCATATGACCCTCCCTACAGTCGAGGGAATAAAAAGAAAAGGATTAATATTTGATTCAATAAATTGAATAATTATTTCAAAGGAAATCATTCATATTTATACTTACCCAAAAAAAACGATTTTTTTTAGTCAGAGAGTGATCAAAAGATGATAATTATTAAGCTATCATCAGCATACACAGATACATTGAGATAAATTCAATCACAAATATCTCAATATATGTATATGGATAATGCTTAACTGATATATATGATTATTACGTCATGTTATCATTCATCATGAATGATAACATAAACGCTAAGTTATGGACGAGAGAAGAATAGAAAAAAAAAGAATTATTTTCTTGATCTACGCTTTTTTTTCATTCTTTTCACTGTTGGATGTTCATTTTTGAATAAATGAAGCCGACAATGAACACATATACAATAATCAAGCATCTGTTAAAGATGTTCTTTTAATGTAAATAAGAAGGTAAATTAATCATTTTATTTTCTTTAAAAGCAAAATGTTCGTGATTCATGTCCGAAAAAAATGTTGGTGATTTAACGAGTTCAACCTAAACTCTGAATGGTATGATGTGACAATGCCGATATCCTCCATCAATATTAAATACCTTTCACATTTTTAAATTTATTGCTTTTTTTCAGATATCTGAAGATGTTCGTTCATCTGATTGAAACATCGTATAGATTGCTTGAAAGCAATTTGCTGCTCTTGATGAAAATCATGTTGTAAGTTAATGTTATTTTTATTTCTTTATCAAGTTTTTTTTTAACGATTTTAGTAAAAAATAAAAGATTCAATTTGCAAATTGTAACGAAATTTTACATTGCTTTATTTATAAAACGTCAAATTATATTACATACAGGTGTGAGTGTGGGTGTATGTATTACGTTTAACAGCACCCACACTCTACACCCACACTCTCAAGATCTAAGTGCCTCAAAAACAGCTGCCGAAAGAAAATGTCATGTATGCTCTCATACAATAAAACGTGAAAAATCAGTCAAATATACAAGATATCAGTGTGAAGAATGTGATGTTGAGTTATGCGTAATCGATTATTTTCAAGCTTATCACACTCAACAACACTTTTGATAATGATGTTTAATTGAATAAATATCTGTTTTCACTTTCATAAGAAACTTAATTTTCTTCAAAAAAAAGACCCATCTCCAAAGGGTTAATACTTGTGAAAACTGCAGGTAAAATTGATATAAATGCATATTTTAGAAAAATACTAGTCGTTTTAACGACTACAAACCTCCTTAGCATATTTAAACGCATTGAAGTTATCATTAAAACATCAATTTTACGGCAGTTGATTGTTAAAACGGTGTTATAACGAAATCGTAACGCATTTAAACGCGTTTTTGGGTGGTCTTGTCTGCCCGAAGAGATGAAATTTTCCTATGAGAAAGTTAATCTATTCATGGAGCATAATGTGCCAGTTATTGATTGATAGATGAAGAAAAGCAACATAACGTATGATTTTATTTTTTTGAAATTGTACAAATACACTGTTGAATAAGCAAAAACGAAACGAAGATAGCAAAAAATAAAGAAGCACGACTAGACAACAAAAGCTGAAAGCAGAAATTAATTGTCTGGTTCACAAATTGACGTTTCTTCTTCTTGAAGCTACCATATTTATTGCTCGTCGGAATACTTTTCCTATTTTTGTCGCATAGAATTCATTTAAAAAAAATATTGATGGTTGAACATTAAGATGAAATGTCAATATTTGTGGCGCATAAGAAAAGAAATATGCTACAGTGAGCAGGTAACGTTGCCATTTTGTGTTGAGTTCACTGCAAGCCAACGAGAAGGACATGATAAATTGAGGCAGAGCGCTCAGAATGATGATCATCGGTGGAATGAACAATTCCTTGTGTTTCTTCAGCTGTTCGCGGAATATTTGTGAGTGTTTTGTCTTCTTGTCTACGTTGGTACGATGGCGGAAAAGCAGGATGATAAGAGAGATTACGCAGATGAGTTGCACAAGAAACGGGATTAGATAATGAACGAGTGTGATGACTTGATTATAGGTCGCCAAGAATTCACCGAATTCTGTTACACACCATGTTGCTAGAAAGAAAAAAAATATATCAACACAAGTGTAATTCAAGCGGAAAATATCATTCACCGTTCTCAGTGTGTTTCAGATCATTGACAATTGTGTATTTGATTAATTCATGTGAATGGGATGCAAATACGATGACAATTATGGGTGCTATGATTCTCTTGGCAATTTTCGGTTGTTTCAACCACTGTCCTTTTGGATAAATTACCACATAGATACGTTCAATGCTAACAAAGGCTGTTAGCCAGTAACAAACTCGGGTACACGATGACAGAAGAGATGACACAAGTTTGCAGAGAATAATGTTCACCATCGGCTGGATGATAAGTCCTCGTGCGCCGATGAGAATATGAAGAATTTTTCCGACGAGACAAAAAAGTGACAATTGTGAGATGATACTGTTGACGAGAAAATAGTTAGCAACTCCATTCGAACTTAGTTTCGGACGTCGGAATGTGATGAATGAAAAGAAGTTATTGATGATACCATAGAGAAACAGCAGCACTGGTACAATGATGTAAATGATGAATGACACTTTTTGCGTGATAAGTGATGATGCTAATATATCGGCGCTCAGAAGGAATTCCAAAGTGAAACTTAGCACTTTTGTGTTATGTTGACAAATTGAACCGAAATAACATCGTGGACATACACACAAATACTCACTCAATATATTTATCTCACCTTTAATGCATCTGCCTTGTGCCAGACAATATTGACATTGATCCCATTTTTTATTGTAACGAAGACATTGCGCGAGACTGTTGACGTCACACAAGCAGAAATAGTCATCGTCGTGAAAACATAATAACTGTGAACTCCTATTTGTGTTTTTGTTACAGAGAGTGTGATATTTCAATACGATATTCGTGACTACGAAAAAAAAAGGGCAGGAATAAACAAATGAATTTGATGCAACATGTTGATTGAATGATAAAATGTCAACGATGCCGTCATACCAACAGTGAGAATACTATTATGCATGACATTGATCGACTGACGGACCAATGACTGTTTAGTCATTCGCCCATGGCTCCACAATGAGAAGTCACAGCTGCAGATAGTCTATCGGTTATTAGTTGCATAATTCAGAATTCTGAAGACAGCAACATTTTATTAAAATCACGGTACGCAGTTCAGTTTGAATTCTGCTGACTCCGATAGAATTTTGTCAAAATGCTGCTGGTATTTTTTAATTCTAAGCAGAATTCTGTTGTTGAGGAGGGAGCGCACTGTATGCCCAGGATGAAAAAGTGAAAGTCTCTTTTTTATCAGTTCAAATAGTGATCCATATACTTCAAGACATGCTCTGCCCAATTCCATTAAAGCTTTTGTTACAAAATTTAACTAGAATGGCAAAATTAGCGAGTGAAAAATTCGCCTGAAATCAGTGGTATCGGTAGGGTGATTTATTTTTTACAACACTGAAGAGACTGATAAGTAAATTCAAGTCATATTCGGAATCTGCATACGATCCAGTAACTACCAAATCTATTTTAAATTCGAACTTATGACTGTTGAGAAAAAAAATAAAATATTTTTTTTAGTAGGTTTTAAAACGGCTGTATTCGGTAAAGCGAGCACGTGTCCCCTGGCGGATGCTTGAATTCGGTGAGACTTTGCTGGATGTTATTCAATACTAAGGAAACTCGATTTTCTGATCTTTCTTAAGATGAACGATTGTTTCTTGAATATTCAATATCTCGAGAAAGATATATTTCTTTTGACTGGAATTTTCAGGACATTCTAATGACCATAAAATCCGTTTATGGACGCGATTTTGCCATTCAAGGTCCCATAAATTCATTGCCAGAAACTGAAAATCCAGTAATAAGATCATAATTCGAGAAAGACAGCGTACGTGGATGAATCCATTTAGGCATTTTCTAGTCTCGTCGGATCCTACTTTTGGGTAGAATATCGGCTCGATCGACGATTAACAGTTAGATATATTTCCTCGTTAGATATAGTTTTTCCAAAAAACCATGATGTTCAAGGTATTTTCGATTTGTTTTGATCCAGAAACATTTTTATTCAATAAGATTGATATATGTGGAATCAGCGTATCAAGCTGTATCGAATGATTTACAGAGTGTTCCGAAAATTCGCTCGGAAATAAAACGTGAATAATTCTTAAATACTTCAAGCGATTTACATGAGCTTTTCATAATTTTATAGAAGGTTCTCTGAAGTTATATTTCACATAATTTCATCTTCAACTGTTGTTCCAAGTGATCTTTGTCAGTTGAAATACATAAATCTATTCTTTTCGAAAATATCTGCAAAAACACAGCCTAAAGCTTCTTCTGAAATCACTTTGGTCTCATCATCGATTCTTATTTACACATCAGTAAGGCGTTTTGAACTGAAATTTATCTAAAAGGCTTTGCTGACATGTAAATGAGCATCAGTGATGATGTCATGTGATTTTTCAAGAAGATTTAGGCGGTGTTTTTTTCGAATATTTTGAAAATAATAAATTTATGCATTTTAGTTGATAAAGATCATGTTAAATAACAGTTGGAGATGAAATTTTGTGAAATAAAACTTCAGAGAACCTCCTATGAAATGATGGCAAGCTCATGTAAATTGCTTGCAGTATTGAAAAGTTATTTACATTCTATTTCCAAACGGATTTTTGGAACACTGTGCATAACACAAAACATTTTTTAAAAGAAAAAATTTTCTCGAGAAAACGTGGACAAGTGTCTCCTCAGATATTTTTCGCCGGATGTTTTTTTTCAGTAAACGTTTTCTGTTAAGAGTAATTTTCTGCGTCATACAGAATTATTTCACAGCAAAAGAAGTTCATTGCAGTATAGGAAAGTCATATGTCTGCTTGCCATACGAAAAATACATATTGTGTCTGCGGAGAAGAGTAGAAGATGTGGAGAGTGTGTGCATATTTATACTCTGCTGGATGGCTATACCTACAGAGTTCTAAATTGTGATAAAGAGAATTCTGCAGGCGCTCAAACTTACTTGGATGTGCCCCGTTGTGCAGCGGGATCACTTTATGTGTATGCGGACAATAGTTCTGTGCACTGAATATTAGAGTCAGATTGAGGAATGATGTGGCAGTTGAACTGCTATACAAGAGATGATAGTGAACTGTTGATTCGTTTGAATACAATTTAATCAAGCCGAATATTGGTAGAACCCGATTGCCATAAAGAACTTTTAAATGTGACGGTATATTTTCTTTGTAAACTGCTTGCTTTTTTAATAATAATTCTTCTTGGTCACTATAATCGAATAATTGAATAACTGTGGCATGAATTTTGTCGCTTGACGAGATGAATGATTCGTTTTGAGGAGCATAGTTAATTTCAATGGACGCTGAGTGATATTGACATGCCGAACCAAAATAATATTTTGGACATTGGCAGATGTAGGCATCGATCAGGTTGTGATGTTGATAGTTAACAAAGCATTTTCCACCGTTCTGACATGGATTTTGACCTGCATTCATATCACACTGCCGATCAAGATAACAGCCTGGACCGTATGAATTTATTGAACATATGCAGAATGGTTTTTCGCCATTTCGATCGTATCGCGGACGACATAACGACGTAGGAGAACAGTAATTCCTATAACAAATAATTGTTTAACAGAATGAGAAATGACGATTCATTCGTACAAATTAAACTCACATTTTTCTTGAATCGGTAACACAGGATTGGTCTTTGAATTGACAATTAGACCCATATGATCCATTTCCACATTCACACCAATATGATTGAGTATCATTAACTTTATTCATAAGTGGATGACATTTTCCTCCATTTAAGCATGGATTATTATTGGACAAGCACGTGTGATTTGCTTTAATTTGTGGTCGTTTAGTGAATTTCAACACTTTAGCGAGACGTTGTGATGGTAAAAAGTTAAATGGAACTGGATATATCCAGACTGCTAGAAATTCAATTGTCCTATCATCATTGAGTTGATATGCTTCGAAGCGAATTGCATATTTATTTATGTTTGACCGTAGCTGATGAGGTCTTGGGTAAACAAAATAGAATTTATGTTTCTCATCAAGATTGTGAAGTGCTGGAGTGAAATGAAATTCATGATGCTCGAGAACGGTCGTTGTCTCGTTGACAGTTACAGCAGATAGAGCTAGTATTTTGATGACAGATGTCGATAAGCTGCCATTCAAATCTTCTAAATGTGTGAATACTGTCAATCGATCACTCATGAACTGACACCACTCTCCGTAATAACTCGGTGGACAGAAACATTGCTCCTGTGATTGATCAACATCAAATGTCTTTCTCCATGCAAGCACACCACGATTGCATACCCAACCTTCTCTAGAATACATCTGTGCGAGTTCTTGTCGAGACGATGGTTTTCGTGGAATTGGTTGTTGAATAGCTGAAAAATCAATAAAAAGTAATAAATTCAGTGAAATATGCTACATGAAAGATTTTATATCATCGTGGTAATAAATCCACTCACCGATAGTTGATGACTGCAGTTCTATTGTCGTATTATTGCTATTGTTTTGCTCGCTTCCATTTGGAACAGACAGTGACGATGGATAATTTGGCAATGCTATTTTAATTGAAACAATTCGAGAAGAGAAGCTATACAGTCGATAGATTGTATGTCCGATATATCCCGGTCCTGTTGGACAGTAGAATTCATCTTCACCGAATTGACAATCTACCCGACCGTTACATTTTGAATCTGGTATACAGGTTCCGTTGAGACAGAGAACATCCGTGACTACTCCAGTTTTATATATGCTGTGATCACATCTTACATCCCTATCATTTATCAAATGAAAACACAGGAGACGATCAGTACCACCTGGACATCTGGTTTCGGTCATGCATTGTTCCCTCGTTGAAATACATTTACTATCTTGCTCACATTTAAAATCAAATCCCAACTGATTCTGTGATGTGCAATTCAACAAATTTCGTTCGTCCAGTCCACCATAACAATCAATATAACCATCGCCCAATTGTGTTAAATTAATACATGGTCGATTCAATGTCAAATTCAATGCATTTTCCACATTAGCCAACAGACAAGGATATTCATAGTTAATGTCACATAAGCCGATGAATGGTCGCTCTGAATTTGCTTTCAAGCCTTTATCTTTTTGTTCTTTCAGAGTGGAGTTCCAAATTTGAAATAATTTCAAGTTATGTTCACCAATAGTATGTTCTGTCAATAGTTGAAGTCCTTCTTCATCAGATCCATCTGAGCAATCCCATGCTCCATTGCACAACCAATCTTCTTGAATGCATTGACCGGTTTGACATTGATAAGTATTATATGAAGGACATTTCCATTCAAAACAGTCTATTTCATCTATTCCATAATTCATATTCCAAAGAGAATTGCAATATGACCAGAATTTGATTACTTTTTCTACATCTGCGATACTTGTTGTGTTCAAGGATGATGAATTCGTTGTTGCTACTTGAAACGATTGTGCCATGTGTTGACGAAGAAATGTACACTGAGCGGAACCTCGACTTACACATTTAATGCTTTCTAGCAGCACATTGTGCT